>JAQIVZ010000818.1:0-48654 GCA_034700945.1 Arrhopalites spinosus | reverse complement strand
AAATTACAATTTTGGTGCTCTTAAAAAACATTCTAAGCTTTGACGAGGGGTATGAGGTTTTCGAGCAGAGAGTACATATTACGTCTATATGGTGTAAAGAATAAGTTGATACTTACGGAATAAAATATCTTTGCTTGATACAATAGTTTACGAGAAGTCCTGACGATATCCAAATTTCCTTTGAAGGGTGTGGGAATTCCTGTCGTCAATTGAAGTCTCATTGTTGTTAAAGAGACAGGAGACTGATTAAAGTATCGCTAGAGAGTAGAACATTAAAAACATCATCAACTTACTAAAATTCTTTTTAAAAGTAATCATGTCAAAATGTATGTTATACTGTAGTGTATGCCTATATATTGTAACGAAAATCTGAAAATCATATTTTTAATTTCCGTGTACTAATTAAATATATACCTTAAACATTTTATCGTAACGTCCTCGCGCAGTTAGACTCTCTTTGACTTTGTACAGTTCACACAAAAATTTGCATGCAACGTAAAATTCACGTTCTGGCATCTTATCGGTATCATTATCATTGTCATAACTTTCCGGTTCTGGATGTCGGTCAAGGAGCTCATCATACGTTGTGCAAAATAAACACTGCCAATCAGCTTCAGGCACGGCATTAATGACTGGAATGTGACATTTCTAAGAACAAAATTATAAAACTAGTTAAATGATCATTTATTCTAAAAGTTAAAATTACATTTTTTTGAAAAAAATATAAGAATTTACCAGGTGAAATACTCGGGGACATTCGTCACAACAAACCAACACTTCTTCTCCACCATCCAAACAAATAGCACAATAGTCTTCACTTTCATCTTCTGAAGTTATTTTCATTCGTTCTTCCCTCAAAATTGGATATTCACTGATCTCACCAACTGGCTCATCATCTTCATTGTCTAAAATCGACGCAATAAAAGAAAGTATTGATAAAAATATAAATTAATTAACGCGTTGATACAATTCAATTTGTAGCATATTGACAGCTATGAGCTCATTGGGGGAAAAAAATAAGAAGGAAAGAACAAATTACACAATGACAGCCAATCTCGAAAGATCCACTATCAGCTCTCTTTGTTTTACCTTTAGATTTTTTTGCTTTTGAGGAAGATGGACGACCTCGTCGAGGTTTTTTTGTGCCGTCATTCTCTGTTTTCTTCTGGTCTTTAACTTCCTTTCCTTTTTCTGATTTTGTCAAACTAGCCGATCTTTTCTCTGTATTCTCTTTTTTTGTTGAAGCCTGTCTAGCTCTTGTTGAGACTGCTACTACGGTAGATGTGGTAGAATTTCTTCGAGTTTTTGGTGAACCTACTGTAGCTACTCCTTTTGTTTCTGACTTTCTTTGAGAACCTTTTGCCTTTTCAACTTTTGAGGGTCCATCCGGTAGTTTCTTACTATATAATATAATGGGAGAAATAAATGCACATAGGTAAGTAGGTATTACTCCTTAAACATTACTCATAGTAAATTACAAAATTAATACAATAATAAATGTAATCTAATAACAAAATTAAAGCCTTACCTAGTACCACCACTATTACGTCTTGATCTAGTTGGAGTCTTGGATGCTTCAGGAGAAGTTGTAACAGTAGACTTTGAAGCAATACGAGGACTCTTCTTCACAAGAGAACTAAGTTCATCATTCTCAAATCGCTTTGGGACTCGAATAGACCGTCTCGTGGAGACTGGTTCCTCTGGTTTTTCTTCGACTTGTTCTTCCATAGAAATATTCAATACTTGAGTGTCTGCTTCCGAGATCGGTTGTATGTCCAAATCCATTTTGGGAGATTTTTTGACAGCTGAGCTAGCAGCACCATCAGCCTTTATTGGCGTCACAATTGACTTTTGAACATTTTCAATCGTCTTTTCAGGAGATCCCTTGACTGGCGAACTATGAGCACTCTCCGTAAAAGACTTTTGTACGACTACTTTCTTTTCAGGAGATTTTAACTTTGGTGACTTTGATGTAGTCTCGAGTGAATTGTGATGATTTTCTTTGACTGACACTCTCTTTGGTATATTGTTGTCTTCTGTTCATATGGAATATTACATTACAATCAAATTTTCTAGCTCAATATAGATCAGATAGATATAGACCAATCATAAAATGCTAATAATACTCAAATGTTAAATATGTACCATCAATATCCATTGGAGTGTCTTCTGGTTTAGAATTATTGTTGCTCTTTCTTTCATTGATGCTTAAAGGGCTAAGGGGCCCTTTGTCAGAATTATTGATCTTCTCAGGAGATTCTTGTTTCACATTCAAATTTTTGTAAATAGGTTGACATATTTTGTCGATCCCTTAGAAAGAGAAGAGAAAAAAACATGAACATATAATAATGAAATAAATAATGAAATCTAAAATTAAATTAATAATTAAACTATTTAAAACTAAAAAATCATGTTAAACTAGGTGTAAAAACAATGTAGTTTATTGAAGAGGCATTATGCCTGTACCAATAAAAACTACTACTAATAATAATGAAATATGACTCCTCGTACCAATGCATAACGAATTACTCATAACAATCCCCTTTTTATATATTATGTAACTTTACTTACAGGTCTCAGCCATTTGGACGGGATTCTCCTCAATCACAAAATTGCAATCAGCCTCCACAAAACTATCAAATTTTTCTGGACTTGTCAACGTGGCATAAGCAGCTGCCAACTCTTTGTATTGACTTCGTAAGTGTCTATAAAAAAATAAATGTAAAATGATATAGGTACACATTTACACATGAACAGGTACAGTATGAAAATTACAAATTAATTAATAATAAAAAAAAAATACATGATTGTACGTAATATAAAATATGTTAATATATAAATCAGAAAATATTTTTACTGTCCCTGATGCAAGATATTCCATCGAGATCCTTTCTCTACAATTTCTTGAACAGCATCTATATATTGTTGACATTGTATGACAAGTGAAGACACTTTGGCTTTTTTAATATTCAGCTCCTTTGCTTTAGATAAAGTCGCTTCTACTAAATCTTTCCTCAACTGTATCTCCCGTTTGAGAAGAGCATCAATGAGCCTAGAAAAGAGTAATTTTCCAATTTTATTAGTGTGCTCAGCATAATGCATCACAATCGTGTAAGAAATGTAAAAAAACACATACCTCTTGAAATATATTCTTGCTTCCTTGTGCATATAATTCTTTTGCTCTGTTAAAATGAGCTTGAGCTTTGAATCGAGAGCCTTGACGGCTAACTGGCCCCTGTCCTGAATAGTCCTATAGTAGCAAATCAACAAAATAAATTGCATGAAATAATCGGCTTTCAAAAATTAAATGTACAATATATTGTATGTCAAAAATTACATATAAGCCTACTTTAAAACATCAACTCCAGAGTAAAACTCGTCCTGAAATTCTTTTGCAATAGTTTCCAATGGTTTGATTGAATGACCAACGTGTCGTGGCGTCCCAGTACACATTGAGCAAAGAGCAGCTTCACAAGTCACACAAAAGACAGACAAGTCTTCGTTACAATGAAGTAAACATTTACGATCACTTGGTCCCTCCATCAAATCCTCATCAAGCTCCACAATACCTTCAGACGTGGGAGCAAGTGTATGATCCCTGGTCATTTTTCCAAATTGATGATGCTATACAAATTAAAGAGAAAATTAATTTTTTTAAAAAAAACAGCTAGCTGTTCTCCACCCGAGTACTCATGAAAAGAAACTGGGTATTGTAAAATAATATTTTGCTTACTTCAGTGCAATATTCACATAGAAATTCAACACAATCAATACACCATCGATAGGCTGGAGCTTCTCGAACACAAGAACGACATGGTGGAAGAGGTATACTAGAATTTGGTGACTCGGGATTATTAGCAAAAATATTTGTACATGTATTTAAGTAACTGCAAGAATGTAACATGTCCCTATTAAATCTTTGATAGCATTCCGGGCAACTCCAAGCTAAAAAAAATTATTGACACATAAGTACATAATTAATAAATTAATTATTAATAAATCGTGCAAAATCAAATAGATTACGTGTACAAAGTACAAAATACCAGTAAAATAAAAATACTTACGAGCAGGACCATCAAAAAATTTGTTGACACATTCCTTTGAGCAACAAATATGAAGACATGGCAAAGAGACCACATTCCTAGTTTTCGGCATTGACTTGCACCGAACACAAATGGCCCACTTTGGTGGAAAATTTGAGCCGGAAGTAGAGGACACATCCATGGCCTGCTCTGCAATGGAACTCATATTTAAATAACTTGTGCCAACTACAGATAATTGTGCATCAAATTAAGGCTTTCTGTCGGACAGAAAAACATGGAAAAATCAAGAGACTCTCATGTACAGAAAACTTTGAATGAGGATTCAAAGATTCTCACCCGCCCTTTTTTTCGTGGCATTTATTTGCTGATGACATTTGACAAAAATAACCGAATCATTCGACTGCATGAGGTCAAAAATACAAGCAATTCGATGATGTCCCATTCAGTCTTCATGTGACCTGTTTTGGACATTGACAAGTCTATTTTTTGCTATTTTAAGTTTGTCTGAAACTATATTTTTGATCCTTTTTTTTACTTAATCATTGTCTAACTTTGGCGTCCAAAATGGCTCCATTCGATTGAAAAAAAGACATGTTTTCAATTGTCAGCATTTGTTTTGACTTTCCTGAATATAAATTAATTTTAGATTTCCTCCTAGTACAACAACCCTTGTCAATCATTATCTACAAAAAAAGCGTAGACTATAATATATGGTTTTCCCGATTGTCAAGTGAGTAATATCACTGTTGATTTCAGTTTTACTTTTTTTAATTTGATTAAATTGTCTCTCAACCCCATCATCATCATCTTTGTATAATTAGATACAAAAAAATGTGAATGTACATTTTAACAAGTTGCAATTATTTAATTCTAGGATAATAATAAATAGTACACATGCTTATCAAATTGAATTTGACAAATTCCAAACCTATTTTTTGGATAAGATGACTTCATTCAACGTTTCATTTCATTTGGCTGATAAAAATTCATTCGAAATAGTACATCACACATCACTATACCTGAGAATTGAGATTAATCATACAGAGGGTGATCCATGATTTGAAGCCGTACATTAACGTATTTCAACCAAATTATCCTCCCAAGTCCTGCATTAGAATGAAGCATAATAATAATTAATTCATATTATGAACTTGCTTTTTGAAATTTTGACTCCAAAGGTCAACTATGTATTATAGGCACTTAAACAATGTCTGATAGACAACAAAAATAATTCGAAACAGTTTTGAAGCACCCTCGAACTATATTATGTATAGCAATTAGATAACTATTAGTTCAACTCTCGTTTTTTAGCCTTTTATTCAAATAACCTCATTGATGCAATTTTTTGATTAGGATGCGGATTTAAGCCTCTAACTTTTAGAGTTGACTATTCATTCCAAATTTTTGCTTTCGTCAACACAAACTAATATTTAGTTTCAAGTATGCCTATTGCATAGAATGAACAATTAATAATTTTTAAGGGGAAAATATTATAGTCTTTCAAATTGTTGAGTTCATAATTTCATGTTATCTCAGAGAAGGTCAAGATTAAAAATAAAGTACCTACACAGCATGGATTATTCATTGGATTTCTAACTAGTGTCCACTTCCCATATTTTATTATTTAATTAGTCCATACATATCACCTCATTATCTCTATCAATTGTTCATCTCTATCATTTTTACGTGGTAAAAAAAACTTCAGCAACTTGAAACGTGACCAATAATTCCTCTCAGAATCTACGACTCTTCATTCTTTGTTAGTCATTTTTTAGTAGTCATTTAATTGAGTTCACCTCAATTGGACAATTAAAAAAATTGTCATATAATTTTTAATAAAGTGTGAAAGTTAATGAAGAATGGGTAGTGGAAAAATAAGGATTTTAACTCTCATTCTCTCCATCAGTTTTTTAATTGGATCTGAAGGGATTCAGCTAGATTCAAATGGAGGATATCATGTTACAATAGCATTGGATCAAAATGTTGATGTTGCGATTGAGAACCGAGCCAATTATATTGATAATATTGAGGTAATTAAATTGCACGAAATATTTAACGACTGATACTTGTATTTTGGGAGAATTTAATTAATTAATTAATTGAAAATTGTACAGTCATCCTTTCAGTCACTGGCTCATAGAATGTGGACAGGAACTAAACAATCATTTTTCGTCAACTCAATTCAAATTATCATCCCTTCAACATGGACAGACCTGGAGGGTGTTGAAGAGGAACCCACTGTGTACGTTATTTTGTTGATTAATATTTTCAAAAATTTGCATTTCACAAAAAATTGTAACCTTTGATCCCGCCCGACCACAGTCATTTCATGATCATAAAGATAATCAAAAATTCCTGTTTATTGCAATCTCAAATAATCTCAATGCATCATGCCATTAGTAAAATTTAGACTAGAGTTCAAAGTGCATTATGTACTTCAAAAATTTGAAACAATTTAGTCTAAATTTAGTGAACAGAACCTGATTAATAGTAATTAAACTCATTATTTTGTCTATAAAATGTAATTTGTCTCTTTCCTTCCGACTGATTGCGGCTCGCCAGTCAACCCAAAAAATTGACTCATGTCTTTTCAATTACCCTGATAGTATCAGTAATTAAAGTGATAAAACTGCAGGACAACCTTGTCTTCTGTCCTATCAAACTACAACAATAAAATTAATGAAAACATGTCACCGTTCCTCAAATAGTTTAACATGATTCATGACCTAAAAATTAACTTGACTTTTATAGGAGTACTTATGCCTCGGCTGACGTAAAAATTTCCGAGACGCAATTCCCGTGGGTTCAAGTGAGATCATAACTCAATATTTTAATTAGAACATCCTACACTTGTACTTATTTACTGATGTAGTGCAATTTTTTTAATTTTCATGTGATTTAATAATGAAAAGAATTCAAATCCCTGTGGTCTTCCTGGCGATTTCATTGAGCTCCCGACATCATTCTTCAATTTTGCTAATACTGGCGAATATGGGGCTAATTGTAAAAAATTAATTATTATCGTAATTGGTTCATAAATTATAAAACATGTTTTATTATTTATTAGCCAAAGCTTTACTCGTCCAGTGGGCTCGCTTTCGATGGGGTGCATGGGAGGAACATGGCTACCCAAATGACAAAAGATTTCCATATTTTTACCAGGGTGAAGTTTCTAATCAAACCCAATGGCTTCCAACCGGATGTACTAATACACAGGTTCTTGCTTTGTCATTATTTTGATCAGATTTTGAATTTATTCAACTAAATAATTCTCATGTTTCTTTTTTTAGGAAGCCCTTGTCGGTGAATATCGACTTGTGTAAGAATTACTAAAATTAAACAACTAATCTCAATTAATTAAAAATGAATAAACTCTTTTAATATTAAATGACAGAAATGGGACTGAATGTGATGAGACGTCAATTGAGGAACCAGACTCCGGTTGTCGGTTCTACCCGGATTTATATGGAGGGAACGATGACGTCACTTCCTCTCTCATGCATTATCATTTTCTGGAAAGGTAAAATTTCATCAAAGATTGATTCCTCATATCCTCATACATCCTCACGAACATATGAGTCAGAAGAAATTAATTTAAATAAAATATTTTTAGTGTGGACCACTTTTGTGACAAAGACACCCACAAATCGGATGTTCCAAACAAGCAAAATTATTTTTGTGACTATGTAAATCATTAATTAATTATGTAATAAGTGATATACACCAAGAGGACGATGAATGACATGAATTTTTATTCTTAGCAATCTGTTTTGGAAACAATTCTGTCATCATCAGACTACAAAAAGTTGACTGACCTCTCACCCACTGTTCCTCCATTGACGTCGACTGTTCTACGGGCGTCTAGTCTTCCCTTACTCTACGTTTTGATTGACCAGGGATACTTTGACGCTCAGGTTAGTTTTCGGCCATATAAATGTTTTGTGAAATTAATTTAATTAATAATTAATTTTAACTGTTTATAGAGTGCCGCACCAATCGTGAATGTTGTAATGGCAAAATTAGCTCAACTTTTAGCTTTACAAGTAAACGAAAATGTGGTGGCTTCGGTTGGATTCTATCCAACGAACGAAAATGATTTAAATGTTCAAGAAACTTTGACCTGGACTCCAATCAAGGGTCATGAAGATGCTTTCGTTGAGTGAGTACATTTTTTATTTTATATTAGCTATTATTTTTTTAAATTATCCAATGTTATTTAAATTATTCAGTGCAATGACCCCAATCAAATTAAATGGTCCCCAATTCCGGGATTTCGGTCTTGCGATTCAACAAGCTGGGAATGCAATCAGAAACAAAAATCCGGACAATGGAGGAGTTATACTGATCTTTAAGACCAACTCCCCGACAGAATACTGTAAAAGACAATTCTCAAAATATTTCTACAATAAGTATTCAGAAATTTTAATCATCATTTAATTTGGTTTCTTTACGTTTAATGTAGCAAATCTCTCATCAGAGAAAATACTTGAAAATAATTTACTACGTGACAATATAAAATTATTTTCCATTGAGTTGCCTGGCGTGAACCGAACAAATGGAAATTTGGTCACTTTAAGTGGCACCACACAAGGAAGTGGAGTTGTACTGAAAAGTGCCAGTTCACCTGAATTGACAATTTTATTAGATACCATCCGGAGTATTTTTACCATCCCGCCACCCCTTCCATTGGCTGAGGAATCAGTTCCAAGAATTGTAGGTTCATTAATTATAAATATTTTAAATATATATTTATTTTGTACATTTATAGGTATATCAAGCGGAAGTACAGCCCAGAAATAGTTACATGATTCCAATCAATCAAGGAGTTGAACTTTTGACCCTCCACTTATCCTTACCAGACGAATTTGCCAAAGCTTCTGCCTGTGTGAACCCTACTACATGTGTCAATGTTTTCACCTCAGCCCCTGAATGGGGTGAAAGTGACGAAATTGATACTGGAAAGCGATTTATTCACACTGGACAATTAAATTTAACTTCTGTCACTGTAATTAACAAATTTATATTCCTGCAGGGACAAAACAGTAACTAATACATTTTTTTTTTGAATTTTACAGAACGCTCAATTCATCAATTTTGAATATCTCAGTCCAGTCAACGGTTCAGGTCAACTCTCTGTCGGTGTGGAGGGATCCAAGCTGGTAGCAGACTATGAGATTAATGTTGTGACTACGGCTCAGAATGGACTCGTGGATTTTGCCACAGTGTCCAATCTTTTGACTCCTTTTGCTATCTACGTCAAGGTATAACTTGTGATGAAGATTTTTAATTTTAATTAAATTAAAAAATAATTTTTTTCATAGGTAACACAAGATGGGAAACCAGTGGTGAAGGGAATTAATGGAATTGCTGAATTAAAGTTGTCAAATAGTTCTAATGTCAATTCAATTCCACTGATTGATGATGGTGAAGGAAATCCGGATGTAGCAGCCAATGATGGAGTCTACTCTGCCATTTATGTACCACAGGATGGTTCATATACTCTAAAAATTAATATTGAGGGAACTCCTGTGGTCCCATTTGATGACGAAATTATTTCCAGTCATGGTGCTTCAGTAAGACTTTTACCGCCCGATCAAGAGGATCTTGGATGTGGTTTTGGTATCTGTGACACGGCCGTCCCTGTTGAAGCATTTATTAAATCAGTGAATTATCCTGGATTAATTCAAGTGATAAATCGGGACTCGTACAAAACGGTAATTATTGTCAAAATTTGGTAAAACTAATCAAAAATGTTCAGTGTTAACTCTTCTTTTGAATTATTTTAGGGAATGCCAACAAGAATAAGGAATTTAGGAATCAACATTGGGTCAAGTAATTCTCTCATTAGAATGGAATACTCTGCACCCAAATTAGTGGGAGAAACTGGATCTCGTAAGTTAAAAAATAGTTGATACGATAAAAAAATTGGATGATAATTATTTTTTTGTCACTGTTTAAATTTAGCCACTTTGTATCTCTTGTACACATCTTTGGATCGAAGTAAATTGATTGGCCTGGACGTCTGGTCACTTCCAGAGGGTGTCAAGAATCCAAAGAATCAAACAACTTCTGGAGGTCTTCCTGGACAACGTGTTGAAGTTACATACAACAGTCAATACGATGCATTGATGTATTTCACAGTGGTCGCCTATAATAATGATTATTACGTAAGTTTGATTAAACTTTAGTGTAATTCATGACACATTATTAATTGCTATTTGCTTATAGTCACCCATTTCAAATATTGTGAGCAAGAATACAAAGGTAGAACCGGAAACGACAACTACGACCACAACGACAACGACAAGGGGTACCGGAAGTACTTCATCAACAACTCCAAAACATGAAGATGAAAAAGATTCTGAGGATGCTGATCCTTGGATTAAGAAACCAGCAGGAATAGTAACTGTGGTGGTAATTGTATTAGTTGTCTTTGTCGCTGCTGGTGTAGCGTATTGGTACATGAAAAGGAAACGAGCTAATAGAACAATTTCAACTGCATAATATTTTTCAAATAATATGTAAATTTCCCCATTATAATTTCAAATTTTCCTAATGATAATTAAGTTGTTCCAATAACTGTGTAATTTTACAAAGTCACATTTGAAGAGTAAATATTTCGTTTTTTTGTAACTTCTCTTTTTTGATCCTAAAGGATTCGTAAATATATTTACGAACAAACTGTCGCTATATGTAATTACAGGGTGACCAGGATAACATGTCGTTCTTGATAAATTCGGCATTTCTTCATGAAGAATAATAGGAAAAAAAGACCGACAGATTCTAAGAGCACATTCTCTCCGGTTTTTTTCATGAATTTTTCAAAGTGGTCCGTGAAGGGACCCCTTAAGACCTCTTTAGGTCAACCAAAAAGGTCACCAAGGGGCAGGTCGATTTTAATGTTGCAATTTTTTATGAAAGAGACTTTTTAGCAAGAAAACTGACTGAATCAAAATGACAAAACTGTCCAACTTCAAAATTCAAAATCTCGGAAACTATTGGGAGTTGAACGACCCCATTTTGAACGTAAATCTTCTTTTTTCATGCTCTTTCATAAAAAAATTGTAACATTAAAAATCGACCTGCCCCTTGGTGACCTTTTTGGTTGACTTTAGAGGTCTTAAGGGGTCCCTTCATGGACCACTTTGAAAAATTCTGAAAAAATTCACCTATACGCAAAATCGTATGCTCTACAAAACTGCCCTTTTACTTTTTTGAAATCCTTTCTTTTTTGACCTTTCCCAAGGTCATTTTAACTTTGACCTTGGACCGGGGTTACGGAAATCAATATTTCCAAAAAGTAAAAAGGCAGTTTTGTAGAGCATACGATTTTGCGTATAGGTGAATTTTTTCAGAATTTTAGAATGGACAGGGAACTCAGATCAAGGCGGTGACCTAAAACAAGCCATTTTGACCTCTGGAGGTCAAGGAAGTGAGAAATGTGCTATAACCACAATAGAAACTTTGATTAGGAGGTTAAGGAGAGTCTTTTTGCCAAGTTTCAGAATTTTTGTACAAAAACTTAATTTTTTAGCCATAACGTACATATGAAGCACAAAGGAAGCAATCACTCGAGAAAGTGACCCCTTTATTTTTTCATCAGGAGGGTCTCACCGATCTGCCTACCAAATTTCAGCCGGAAATAACGACACGCCAAAACCCCATGTCTTGCCGGCCATGTCCTTTGTGTTCGATTGCATAAATATTAATTAAATTGAAACGCATACACATGAATTGATTCTGAATTGGAAGAAACACAACGGTTTATTTTCATTTTTATAGACACGCTTTTTTTTCGTTATTATATATGCGAATAATAATAATAATAGAACTCTCAATGAGTTACTTAATAATAATTATAATACTAGTTAACAATTAGAGTTGAATTATTGTACAGTGTGGTGAAATTAATTGTATAATATACTGGTTATATATCATTATTAATTATTATTATGTTATTGTCACTGGGAGGTATCTGCACTCATAAAGAACGATGGAAAAAAAGACAAACAAAAAAAAGATTAGAGAGAAGAATGACAAAAGAATACTTTTATGTGTTATAATTAATATTCTTTATAAGTTTTAAGATCTCCATTCGATTATGTATTTCAACACTCTGATGAACACAGGATTTTTTCTTTACAGATGCTTTGTTCGAAAAAAGATTTTGGACATGAATGAGACGATGGCAATAGCAGGCTGACCTTCCTCATATTCACTGAGTACGAGGACATTATTATTCTTGGCAGATTGCACAACAATTCCAAATAATTTACACACTTTTCCGTGGATGGTAATAGATCGGTTTCTGTAACAGATAAATTAGTTATGAGTAATCATTATTTCATGTAAGAAGCTTTTATGTAAAAATAGGTAGCATTTAGAGTCATGTATTTACCGAGGATCGATTCCGGCGTAGATGATACTAGAAGAATTAGATTTTAAAAAATTAATGGTAATAGATTAAAGTAGTCTTACATTATGTGTCAATCAAAATAGTTTAAATATCAAACTAAACTCACCTGGACAGATTATGGTGGTTTCGAAAAAATCTAAAAATAAACACACACAAATTATCATATTAGTACATAGAAATCACATTCCTTATTAGTTTTCTCTCTCTTTCATGTATCAATGGTATAGCTAAACGTTGGATATGACTATAAATATCATTAGTAATGAATAAAAGAAAAAATTAAAATAAATTACTTTTGTCGCATAACGTCTGTAAGTACTAAGCCACCTGAAAAATGTATGTATAATATATCAAATCATACTCATAGTCTCATAGTACATAATTATTTTTACTAAAGACATAATTTACTAAAGACAAGCACAAATGGTGCTTGGAGCTAAGTAGATTGACGCTCACCTTTACTCAGACGAAGATTGACGAGAATTGGTCTGTTAGTAAATACTTTACTGACGGATCTCTCGACAGCTTCTCCACCCGTAAGCATCTCCACATTATTCGAGCCAAGAAAAAGTAACTGACAAGCTGCTCCTTGTGCCACTGGGAATACATTCAACATATTGAAATGAATTCACTTGAACATACTTAATGCGTTTAAAAATTATTTTTGTAGAATAAATATTAGACTTTACGTACATAGTTTACTTGTTGTTGACTGGCTTAAACTTGTTGGGATCAAATTATCTTCACTGGGAAGTCTTAATTTCACTGTAAGGAAATAAGAGAGAAAAATAATGTAATTTTAAAAAATTGATTATATAAATTTTAAAGTTTTCTTTACAGAGAAAAAAAGAAAGCCGAACCTGGCAAGGCAAGTTGGTCTATAGTGTGACCATAGACTAAGGCACTCAACGAACCTATAGATAAACACAAGTCAAATAGAATAAACAACCTGACAGTTTAAAAACTTGAGATAAAATCCAAGATAATATGATCTTATTATTATGTATACATATATAGGGTATATTTACAAACAGTCTATAGAGTATGCAGGTCATGTTTATGAACCCACTTTTTTGTAAGAAAAAAAACCCCATGGTATATGTAAGTATTTACATGACATTTATGCTCCACTTACTGAAAACAGGTTCGATACTAGACCCTCGGAGTCTCACACCCGCTCTCGTGGGTTCAATAAGGAAATGTCGAACGTTATGTTCATCAAATTTTATAGCCAGTCCATATGCACCTATTAATATTTATATTAATTAAGAATACTATTATTTTAAAATTTATTTTAAAATTAGGATGACTCACTCACCAGGAAAGGAATTAGAATTTCTAATAATAAAAGTTCCAACTTCTCGATTTGCTAATGCATTTATTGCCTCTTCCCTCGTAGCTCCTATAATAAATACATAGAATAAATTCAAAGTTATGCCCGTTCAGCAAAGCTACCAATCAATTTACAATTAAATTTTACATTTATTGTGATTTTTTTATTACCAGGTTTATACCAACTAGTACTCGTGTCCACCGTGAATTTCAATTCCTCTTCCTGCTTACGATTAAACATTATTTTGGAAATTTCTTCCTCATCTTCTGTATCGTCATCCGTCACGGGTGCAGATCGGGAAAAATTACTGTAACAATGTCATGAAAAAATTAACAAGCGAAATAAATTCAAAGAAATATTGAATAGTAAGTAATTAATTAATTTTAAAAAATTAGTGGTAGCCACTAAAAATACAGTAAAGTGTTAAAAGTGATATGTAATTACTGAGTTCGTCCTAGTCTATGGAGTTGACCATGGTTAGCTGCTGATTTATTCATGTATGGCGTTGGCGGGGCCGATGGAAATCTCGGTATAGCTGTCACGGGGGTACTTGATGATAGCTCGGCCAATTCTGGTTCTGGCACAGGTGATTCTGAAGACTCGATAGCAATAGGTATATTATTATTTTGTTTGGCGGTGATACTAGTAGTAATATTATTATTTTCTATTGTTTTGGCTTTTGCAGTCCTTTGTTTCAATTCGATTAGCCAAGCGGGTGTAGCTGCTGAGTCTTGTCTATTTATAAGTGGATGTTGCTGCCTGTTGAATCAATTAAATTTTTTTCTATAGACTACGAAATTTAGTGTGTACTACATATAGGTATATTAAAAGATTAATGAGAAATTACCTAATAGATGCAGATCGTTTTAGTTGCAACTTTTCCATTTGTTTTGCCAACCAGTCATCCGACCCCGACTCGGGGTCAGCAAAATTGTCAGCAGAGAAGCTTCTACTATATTTAACATGCCGCCTTGGTTCTTTGGTTTTTGCGCGATTTCTTTCTTCCAGCTCAATCTCATTTTTTCTGACATCCTGAATGACATTCCAGTCTCTCGAACCAGATTTTTCATGGACAATTGGAATCGTAATATTATTCCAATTTCTATTGTCTCTACTATTGCTATAATTATCTGGCTCTGTTAGTCTAGTCCATGTTATGGGTGATTCGTCATGTTCAACCGTCACTGTTGTCCAAGTTTTTGGATCATATGTATTTTCTGAACGAGGTTGTTGTTGTTGATAAAAATTATGACTCCAATTTTTCGGCACTGGTTCGATGTCGACTGGTTTACTATTAGTCCAAGTTTTTGGGATTGCGGATAATTTTTGTTCTTGAACTTTGGCACTCGTATCCACATTCCAATCATTGGATTCTGGCTCTCTCAAAGGATTCCATTCTTGTGAATGAACACTTTTACTACTATTATTCTGTGTTGGTAAATAAACTGCACTGTGACCACCAAGTTTATTACTATTATTCTTTTTCACTATGTCACCCTCTGGACAATATCTAAACGGTAGACTATCTCCTCTTGCATGATACGGTATTGACCTGTTGAAGAATTTCCAAAAAAACATGATCACAATTACTTGAATCATATTATCATTAAAACAAGCATCAAAATGTTATAATTGTAATAGGTAGTAGTCATCATGGATGATTATAAAATAATTCAACATTCCTTGTACAAGTTATTTCAGTGATAAAACATACTTTTTTAAATATTATTAGTATTACCGTGTATCTGTGTCATAGTCGGGTATTTGGGAGGCTGTTTGTAGAAGATTCTCGACCAAAATATCCAATTCTTTCATGTCTCTTTCCTTCTTTGTATATTTGAATTGAAGAATATAAGAATAGTTGAATATGAAAAACAAAAAATAATAATAAAGTTAGTCACAAACTAACAACGCACACAGTGGAATAGTCAGGATCTTTAACTAAACAACTCTCCAAACTAAAACTAAAACTATAATCTCAACAGGTGAGAAAAAATCATGCGTGAACGAGTGACACAAAAAAAAAAGAACGGAAAAGATAATCTACATGTAACATTACGACATTGTATATATTATAAAATGATTATAAAAAGAACTAAAAATAAAAGTTTAATACATACCTTGTCGTACTCTGAGGTGTCCAAATCGACGTTCAGGTTGTTTATTTTCAATTCCTCCTTCCTCTCCTCAAGTTTTGTCCCATTCGTCGTCTTTGAATTCCGGTTCGGATTTACATTCGGTTGTTTCAAGTTGGGCTTAACCTCTTTGTAGTTCAATGGCCTGGATCCTATGCTCCTCTTCTTCTCTGTCTCTGGTACCTCTGTATAAAGTTATTTTTAAAATATGTAGGATTTCAAAAAAGGGTTTTTTTCTCCCTTCCTTTTTTGTCAATTTTGGGAACTTTGCCAAAAAAAACCCCCCTACCCGAAATCAAGATAAAGAGTGAGGGAGAGAAAATTAAGGAAAAGATTCAACTTGGCAGTCTGACGATTCAAGTGTGGATGAGATAATAAATTTATAATTACTAAAAATACTATTAAATGTACAGTAGAACAAGTTTAAAATTATGATTGTCAAAAAATGATGATCAATTTTCAATTAATTATTTTTACCTTCAATCTTTGACTGGACCAATGGTTGTGGAACTTTTAGATTGGGAATATTTTTATAAATTTCTCTTGACACGTCGGCAAATCTATCCGATTTGTATATGTCAAACATGTTACATACTTGCCTTAATTTTAATTTTTATTCTAAAAAATAAATTTTGAAAAAAGAAGACAAAAAAAATCACGGATTCTACTGCAGATAGATGGGAGAGTCTTAGTCTTCTAAGCTTTGAATGCTACAAAGAAAAAAAAACTGATCTTTGGTCGAGATCAGCATCTTGGCTACCTGTTGTAACATGATTGTTGAGACGATTGTAGACTTATTGCGTTGGTTTTAACTATCAATGTCCATATTGAGCAACCCCCATTGTACAAGTCATTTTTAACTATGACCGTCAAAGACCAAAAAACTAAGAGAGTGATTTAGCAATTGAAAAACATCAACACACTCTTTTTTTATTAATTTTGTTATGATTATTTTTTAAGGTAATACATAAGGGCGTGAGTCATATATAAGATTACTTGCATTTAATGAAATCTCTTTATTTATTTTTCATCCCTTATTAGTGACTACGTCGTGATATTCCTGATTGCGAAATATTCAGTATTTATTTAGTATTTACTAGTAGACAAAGAGATTTAATTGGACATTGTCCAATGGACAAGGTGATTCATCTGGATCAAAAATTAAAAAAGTAGATGAGAGAGAAAATTTCGAGTCAAAATGATGGGAAAAAATATTTAAAAAACAACCATTTTTAAATTTGAAAACATTTATTTAGTTCACAGTTCATATGTTTATACTTTTGCATGGTCACACACGCAAAAAAAAAGAAAATTATAATATAATGAGTATATTTATAATAAGGTCATTTTTTTCAACAAGTTTTTTGGGGGAGGGGAGCGTTTGCTATAATTAAATTAACAATTTAAGTATATTATATTGTAGTTGTAACAGTTAAAGAAAAAGCGATAATATTTTGATGATGATTCATGAACGAATCATCAAATTTGACGACAATGTACAGTGAGATAAATGAAGAAAGGAAAGAGAAGACTTGAGAAGCAATTAATAATTATTCGAGGGAGAGAGAGAAGGATAATTAAAATCGAAAGACAATGATATGAGAATGTTTGTGGTTGTAAATTACCAATTTTGGTAATATGTAAGAATCGTAGCACGATCAACTTATTTTTATTTATGATACGAAAATGACGACGATTGTGATGATTTTTTTGACTCATTTCCGAAGTGTCGAATACACATTATTATTACACGTCACCCACTCGTGTTCCAGACCTACAATTATACAAAATAGAGAAAAAAATTAATGCGAATTGTGATTAATTTTTAAAATCAAATTATTTTTCTTAAAGTGTTTAGTGTTTGGCTAGTGTACAAACCTTCTTCCGGGGTCATTCGTTCCGCACAGTCCCACCTTTTATAAAGAGAGAGATTAATATAAAAATCTCAATTAACATTAAATGCATTTAAATGCATTGTAGAGAAAGTTATTGCAAGTTATTGCTTACGTTAAACACCGCTTTAGAAAGGCGACGAAGTTAGTAGAATCACAATTATTTGACTTTTGAAGCAATGTAGCAAGGTCTCTAGAGGAAGGACGTCGCAGTCGTCCTATAAAAATGACATGTAAATTGAAAATTAATTGTGATATTTTTAATTATAAGATGTAAGAGTCATTGAACTGAAAAACTTTTTTTTAGTAAAATCGATAAACAATTTGACTTTTTATATGTTCGATAATAAAACACATTTTAAAGTCTAACGAGCTCAATGACCTTGATGAATATTTATAACTGATTAAAATTTACCCTTTGAATTTCGTAGACACCGTGGTTGATTCTTTGAGTCAAAAAATAATCGTTTTCTTGTACTCGAATTAATGAGGTTGTCACTATTGGGACAGAAAATTCATTATGAAATTTCAAATTTAAATGACAAAAAAAATAATTAAAATTCTTATAGTTTTCTCTAAGATTAATTTACCTGGGTAGGCCTATCGTTTCCATTATACAAGCTAATTGTTCCACCTCATTTTCACCCGGAAATAGCTACAATTGAAATACATACACAAAAATGTATCTCAAATTCGTCGTTTTTGAAAAATGTTAAAATATTCTAATTATTCAGAACCATAATGTAAAAAAGTCAACTAACCGGGTATCCTGTTGATAGTTCCGTGAGAACACAACCTGTTAACCAATAAAATTGATTTTGATCATAAAATATTAAAAATATTAAGCAGAGCAATAAAACAAATGAATAGAAAATGAACTAAAATTCTTCTCTCGACTGACCTAGACTCCAAATGTCTATGGCTGTTGTATAGGGAATGCCTGAAGAAGATAAAATTGATTTTAATTGGTGAACATATTCAAATAAGTAATTCATTTGCTCTGTTAACATTTTGAACTCCCATTTACCTAGAATGACTTCTGGGGATCGATAAAAGCGACTCTGAATGTAACTAAACACGCGTTCATGTGTAAAACAACTGGACCCAAAGTCAATCACTTTTATTCCAGAGGAACCTACATATATAGAAATGTACATTATTTTATATTCAGATTATGTACTGCATTTGTACTGATAAAAATTGAGTATGAAATTTACCTCGTCGACGAAGTAGAATATTTTCCTGCATGAATAAGAGCCATACAATTATTTTTTTTAATCAGTAAATAATTAGTCATTAAAGGTAGTTGATTAAATTGAAACTTACCGGTTTAAGATCACAACTGTTGAGTCATTTCAATATTTAGGAGTTCATGGTTTGATGTCACAAAACAAAAAAATTTGTGATTAGTACTTTTTCAAGTTTAATTATTTGCACACAAATAAATTTAATGTTAATGATGTGTTTTTTTCTATTTAAAAAAATAATTGTACGTACTGAATAATATTTTCTGTTTTTAGTAGCACCAAACATTTAAGTAGACAAACGGTGAATTTTTTAATCAAACTGAAAAAGAGAGACAACATGAAATTATATTCCACTGATCATAAATTATCGATGAAGGAAAACTGATAAAATTTTTAAAATATTTAACTTACCCTGAGCTAAAACCTTGATAGCGATTTGCTGAAAATTTTAATTGGTAACATGTAAATTAAATCATCTCATCGTTAGTGATCAAATAATGGTAAGTTTTTTGGAATGATTTAGCATACCTCGTATTAGCTCGTATAAGTTTAAACTCATGAGCTCAAAAACGATGCATAGATGATTTCTAATAAAATTAAACAATTCAGTATCAACAATAACTTATTTATATTGAGAGTACTTAAGGTATGCTTGTTCAAGTACTTACCGAAAGTAGAAACTGGTGAACATGCGAATAATCGTATTCTGCAAAAAAAGAAACAATAAATTGGCCTTAGTTGTGTCGTATAAAATAGTAACTCTTTGACATTTATCATTGACAAAGATTATTTGAAAATATCTCCAATGGTAGGTCATTGCCCTTTCAACTATAATATCTCTATGCAAAGTCTAAATTTAGGACTAATATTAATACTATCCAAAACAATTAAACAAAGAGCGGAGGGGGGCAGAAGATCAAATAAATTCACCTCCATATCACGTTTCCGAAGATGCTCCAATATTTTGACTTCCACCAGGGCCTGAGCATGAAATCTTTTCTTATTCCTACAAAAAATGTTTATTTCATGAGTAACGAGACAAAATCAAAATATTATAAAGACAGTTAATTATAAATTGCTCACCTTATTATTTTAATGGCAACTTGACTCCTGTTAATTTTTTTAAAAATAGTAATGTTAATTATTGAGTCAAAAAATCAATTAATTCTAGTTAATAAAGTAAAACTAAGTTGATAGAACAAAATAAATTTACCTCGTCTTGTGATCCAGCCCCCGAATCACCTGTAAACAACCAATTAATTTTTTTGATTAATCAAAAGAAGGCTTTAAAGATTGTAAAGCTAAAGTAGTTTCAATTGACAAAGGAAAAGACGATAGGATTGACTTGGTCAAACAGTTCTCATTGTCAACGTCCGAAACCAGCTAAAAACCAACTAACCTGGCCAAAGCTCCCCTTCCCGATGACTTCTAAAATTTCATAGCGATAGGCAAGATGATCTCGTGTCACTGAAAAATTAAATTTAATTAATTAAACAAAATAATTCTTAATCTTATTTCAACAAAAAGGAAATCATTTTAGTTAATCATTTTCACCTTTGTGATAGTTGCCTAATTCATCATCGTATCCAAAGTTCATGAGAGGATTGCCTGGATCACCAGATATTTTTTTTCCTATTCCAATTTCATGACCCAAATACCACACGGTTTGGTACTGCCGGAAATGAACAAAAAAAAAAGATTACCATTGACATTCTTTTTTTAGTGGTCAACAAATTAACTTTTACCTTCAGTATTTCTTCACGTTCCCACATGGTCAATTGTCCTTTGAACACTTTGAGTGCTTCTACACGGATAAAATATAAAAAATTTCATCCCAATTTTATTAGATACAAGTCAACTCCATCACTTAGCAATAATAATAAAGTAATCTTCAAATAATTATTATTCTACCTTGTGGAGCACAAGGCCACGTGCAATTAGTAATCGATTTTTTCTCCTAAATGAGTAAAAAAATGTAATAGTTTCTTAGATGACATTTATAATAATATGGAAAAAAATAAAAAAAATCACAATTTAAAATGTTACTTACAGAATTATTATCACCAGAAATATCTCGATTCAATTCTTGATTTATAATTTGATTCTTCTTCTTCACATTCGCACTGTTGGCCGCCTGTGATGGACAACAATACAAAAAAAATTGGTCAAGACTGATTATTGATATAACAAACCAAAAATCATAATTCCAAAAAAAACATGTCAAACTAAAGTACTTTTTCTCTTCAAAGTCTAAAAATTACAAAAGCAACAAAAATAAAATTACACTACAAAAATTCCAAAATATTTTACTCAAGAGGAATAATTTAAATTGCAATATTACAGGGGTCAATTAAACTATTAATTTTTTTGACTCACGTGTGATTGTGAATACCGTTTCCCCCGAAAAGGGGGATAGGTATGATACATTTTAAAAGTATTGACCAGATTACTGTCCCCTACCAATTAAAATATTATTCAAAAGGGTAAGATAATTGTAGTTGGAAATGAAAAATTGCTCCATGGGAAAAAAATGTTTTTTGAAAATTAAACTAGGATCGTGTGTGTGAGTGGAGAGTGTGTCGACCAGGTAAAATATTATTATTATGACCACCTCACGTACACGCATGTACGATGTATACGATCAATAGTACCAAGTTGAGAAAAAAAACAGACGGAGTTTGTGTCAACGGTCTCTCCAGCTCTGTCTGTGTGTGTGTGTTGAATGCCCGGGTAAAAGATTGAGCCTCGGGTAGTACAGTGTCGACAACAAAGTTCGGAACATTTCGTAAAATGAACTGGCCCCGTATATTACAATCATTTGATATTGCCCTATTTTATCCTTAGAAAGAGATAGAGGAAATACTGGAAGGAGGGGAGGGGTATTATCATTTTATCATTGATTTTACAATACACAGAGATAGAAAGACCCAAGAGACACAGACCGAACAACCGAGAGGACGATCAAACAGACGGATGATACAAGAGCGAGAGGGACGGAGAGAGAGAGAGACGAAAACAGAAATAGGAAATAATAATTGAGTTTTATATATTATTATATATATTAGACGTGTGCGTTTGGAGAAATTTGACCCCCAAACCCACCCAGACCCGACCCGGGTCCAAACATTTGGTCAGACCCAGACCCACCCAGACCCAACTTTTTCAGACCCAACCCGACCCATCCCAATGTTGTTTCCCAATAATTGTATTAGCAAAATTGCAAAGATCAGGTAGGGACAAAAATAATATTTTACTTTATTTACAATATATAACACGAAAAGCTAAAAAACATAAAATGGGATTTAACACGCAAGCTTATTAAGAAAAAGAGACATGTCAATTGTTGACCCAGAAAGGCTTGTCCTCTGTTTCGTCACCATCCTTCCACTAGCTGAAAATAATCTCTCACTGTCTGTCGAAGAGGCTGGGATTCCTAGGATTCTTCTAGCTACGACTCGTACGACGCAATTCAGTCTTGTTCTTCCAAAACAATAGAGTGTCATCTAGTATACAAGAGAAATTAGTCAGTATTTTAAAAAATTTCATTGTTTTAAAATAGAAACTAAAAAGAAATTAAATTTCAACCTAGTCTATCTGTCATTCTGAGATATCTATCGAGCTCGTCACCATCTTCTACTTCGTCGTCGTCATCAGCATAAGGGTCATAGGACGAAACCTTGGATCTTTTTGTTGGTGGAAAGTCGCTTCCATTTTCCATTTCGACGGCATTGATGAGGGCCCTCAGTCCCTCATAAATTCTTGATCGCTTTGATGGATCATTGTTCAACATTTTCAATGATTTACATCTGTATTCAACATATTTATCAATTTCTATCATTTTTTTTAAAAAAAATTAAAAGTATAATATTTTGACCTTTTATGACCCCTGGAGGTCACAGGTGGCGAATTAGAGATCTGGACAAGACTAGTGTCAAAGTTTGTCTACTCCTCGAGCTGATCAACATTGTCAACATGACAAACTCTCTAACTCGTCACCCGTGACCTCTGCAGGTCATCAAAGGTCAAATTTAAAAAACAAATCCATGACATTTGTAAGTTTAATTTTAGCAAAACGGAATCTTTTTGGATTATATTACCTCGGATTTAGCACTAAAGCAATGTAGTGAATATCAGCCATCTTGTATTTCTCCTCAAGTTTATCAAACAAAAGTCGAGCGGCACTTTTGATCTCTGGTTCATATGCCCCTCCTTCTGCCATGAAACTAATTAGGTGATCTTTTAATTGGTGACCCTTCAAAGCCACCTTGTCAATTGTAGGAACGTGTGAGGCACTGAGTGTTTCTGAGGCAATTTTGAAAGCCTCGAGTAAATCCATTAACTGAATTAAAATTTTTTCATCTACACCATTCAATTTACTCGATACATTCTTCTTTCGCAGAAATGTTTTTACTTCCGGCAAACTCTTATGAAGAGATTCTAGCATAGTATGCACAGAATTCCATCGAGTATTATTTTGTTGCTTCAATGTAATATTAAGATCTTAGTGTCCTCCATGTTTAAAAAAACCAACCAGCGATTTAGTAGCTGTGATAAACTGATCAAGTTTGACCAATCCAAGTTTTGTCAATTTGTCTTGTCCAAAAACATGTTGTAGAGTCAAATTTATGTTGTGGCATTAGCAGGAAATCCAATTCGAAACAATATTTTTGATATTCGGCCCATTGTCCGTCACAAAGTATGATGACGTCATTAAATCTTCAAAATATTCTGGAAAAAATTCTCCAGTACATTTTTTATTTGGGAGCGAATTGAACTCTTTTCTTGAGTTTCTTCTTCTTGTAATTTTCGCACAGATGAAGATGCGGAATTTAGTGCAAAATTATCGTCGACGAATGAAATTATGACCCCAAGGTAAATATTTTGAACCATCTTGTCTTTCCACATATCAGCAGTAAAAGTTGGGAAATAGGTGAAATTGGGAAAATCACATTTCTTGGTGAATTCACTTTTTGCCTCATCATAAACTTTTGAGAGATAAAATCGTTTCAAATTTTTTCGATTTACAATAAGATCGTCCACATTTTGACGCCCATATATAGCCCCAATCTCAATTAGTTTAGTTACAATGCTTCTAAATCCAGGGTGGGAAACAATTGCAAACGGAGACAAGTCTTGAGCAAGGCCTTTTGCCAAAGCTTCATTGAATCTCTCCTTTATGTCGTGGGGGATTCTACGGGCAAAACTCATGGAAATATTAGGTGGTTTAACAATAGTTTGGCATTTGTGATTTAACATGCCTTTGGTTCCATTCTTAGAAGAAAGTAATTCTTTGCACGTATTACAAGAAGCAAAATCGTGTGGTTCGTCGTTAAAATAAATTATTTTGAAATGGCTCCACACATCTGATGTACCACCCGTTTTTGCAACTAACTTTATTTGATCCGGATGTTCTTTCATGAATTTCAGAGCTTCGTCTTTTTTATCTTTAAATTTTTTCTCCATATCAAATGCAGGTAAGATAGAATTATAAAACTTCAACAACAATCAAAGTAGTGACATGAGAACACAGCCAATGACTAAACGAATTTAAACTTTTCCCCTTGTTTTGTTTCATACTACAGTCTAAAGTACTCAAAAGTATATTTAGATTCATTTTTTCCAAAGAAAATCGTATGATTCATTACTTGTACAATGCATAATAGTGAGGCAAATAACAGCCTCAAATTAAATGAGAACGTTTTTGTATGCAGTAGTATGCACTGTGTATGCAGGTAGATGATATGCCCAAGAGGTTAGTATAGGGCTAGTAGAGTCCTCTGTTCCCTAGAAAGGTTGTTTTATTTAAATCCCTTTCTCAAAAAAAAGGATTATGGACAAACAGCCAAGAAACAAAAATGGACTCTTCTTATTGTAAATTTTTTAAAAGTATTGTAGCCCGACGCAGACCCAAGTCAAAAAGTTGGACCCAGACCCACCCAGACCCGGGTCTGGGTCGGGTTTGGGTCAGGTGGGTCGAAAACCCGGGTCTGAATCGGTCCCAACGCACACGTCTAATATATATAACTTAAAGTACAGGTCATGGAAATGAACCCCCCCCCTCTCTTCTCCTCAGAAAAAGCTAAGATGAACGTCAACAACAACTGAACGATCAACCAGAGACTACTAAAACGTTCACCAAATGACCCCCACTCAAGTCTCAAATTCAATTGAAAATCATTTGGAGAATAAAAAAAAGAAGAAAAAACAACTAGTAGGCCTATGGCTCTTTTTCTCTTTCTTTTTTTGGGGGGGTTTTCAGTTACTCTCAAGAAACTTAACTTTATTATTCATTTTCAATACACGATGCACTCTTTCAGAATCATCACGAGGAAAGAGGGGGGGGGGCAAAAAATTGTTTTCTATTTTAAGTATTATGTCCCATAAAAGGTAGTGCACTAACAAGTCTCAATCAATAATTTTCCAAATAACTGCTCCCCCATTATAAAAAGGGTCAAGTCAGTCAGTATGTATGGAAGGAAATTTTCAAAAAAAATCATAATGGAAAAGAAAGTGACATTGTTTTTTTGGTCTACTCAGGTAATAAGTGAGGACTGTCCTAAAAGAGTTTCTAGGTTATTTTATTTTCTAACTTTTTGTTTTTTAAATGTCAAGTGTATAACCTCTAGTAATGCTAATTTTGCAAGGAGTCGGAATCGATAATTTGGTTTTAATTTGACCAGTGGAGTATTTTCTCTCCTTGTTTTCTTCATGATTGAGAATAACTGTGAATTTATTTTTTTCCCTTTCTTCCAAATAAGTTTCCAATTTCAGTCAATGTGTACGTCCTTGATCTTTTGATGAATTTGTAATTTTTGTTTTTTTTTCTTTTCCCCGTGCTTGTTAATCACATTATACAACTTTTTTTTCACTAGTTGTTATTGTCTCTCCATTGAAACTTGACCTATAACCTTAGTTATTTTGAATAGTCCCAAATGTACTGTTTTTGGTAGAAAGTTTGAACAACGAGTCCAACTGGAGAACTGTTCAGTGTATAAATTTTTTTCTTGTTATTAGAGTTAATTTTTTTTATGTTTTTTTCTTGTTTACTCTGTCCCACATTTTTAGTGAGTTGGTCCTTATTTAGTTGTACACACAACAAACCAAGAAAAAAAATAGTGTTGAGTTGAGTACTGTAGATTGTAATTTTGGATTAGAGAGACGTAAACATGAGTTTGAACATGAATTTAATTCTTTTATGAGTTGAAAGATCTTGACAAGAATAAAAATATAAATTATATAGACATTAGATTTGAAGGTATTTCATACATTTTCTGTTTTGACAACCATTCACGATTCATAAAAATGCAAGGACAAAGGAAGAAAGTCATATTCGTTGTACGTATTTTCTCTCTCGTAAGAGAGATATAATAACTGTTTCATTTTTTCTATTGTAAATAGTACTACTAGTCGTAGTACAAAACTTTATGACTTTAACTTTAATTACTAAATAGTACACCATGTTATTTCTATATAAAATATTACAAACTTTAGAGTTATTTGTAAATAACCAAAATTTTTTAATGCTGCCAGAGAGTCAGTTTGCCTCAATTTTTTACAGTCCAAAAACTTTCCACTGAATGCATGAATAATAATGAGTTTTATACCAGTCAAAAGTAAAAACAATCTTTGTCTGGATAAAATATTCAACGATTCGACTGACAAAATTTCCCTTCATTTGGTTAAATATTTTTTGAAAACATTTTATTTATAAAGTAGCATCTCTTTCTACAACAAATAACAACTTATTCTACTTTCAATGAGTATTATTTTAAATGTGTGTGTGGCAATTTAAACTTTTTCATTATCAGTCACTCCCCCCAGTCACACTTGACAGTGTGGACGATAATTGTTAATGAAAGTTTTGGTTCTTGACAAAATTTAAATTTATTTCTTGTTTCAAATGTCATGTATGGGTAGGAGTATAAGCAGTCTAATTATATACAATTAAATTATAGACTACAAACTAAAAAGTTAAAAACGACAGGCATTACAACTACTCCCGTTATGTACTCCCGTTCAACACAATGATTCATCAAATTATAAAATGTACACAAACAGTATTAAAAGTACATTAGTTTGTGAAGTATGTTACCTGGAGTAATCCATTAATTGTCAAGGCGCACTCCTGGCAGCCACAGTCCACAATGGGTTTGTCATGATAATAATTGACATTATTGCTACTGCTCCCGATTAAACTTCGAGTTGATGACCAACGCTTCTGCATTGTTTTCGTTGTGTAGATAAATAATATTAAATATCAGTCCGCCCCCAATAATTGAAATATCTTCCTTTTTTCTTCTATTGTCTTTGATAAATGACTGATAATGCAGTATATTGCAATTAAAAAAAAATTTAATGCAGCAAAATGAGAGAGAGGTATTCCAAGAAGTTGGTGGAAAAAAAGCTCTATTTTATGATTTGTTAATTAGACTGTGCCCAACGATCCCAATCACATCAAACACAATATTAATCCCCATCTCATCTTCCACTTGTGTTCCGTCTTATTATTTATTTCCCATCATCATCATCACCCTTTTAAAAAAATTTAAAACCTCATTCTATCCTACCTACACACTTTACTAGTACCTATAGTCTCTATTTAAACTTGTTTTTAAAAAAAATTAAGCATAAGAAAGACAGACAGTCGAGAGAGATTATTAGAGGACACGAGTATAAGTAATAGAAAATTCAAATAACAATGAAATTTTTTTTTGAAATACTGCAGTACATATAAAGTATGCACCAACTGAAAAATTCTCAATTGTAACGAGACTACTTTATCTCTACTAAATATACTTGACTTGTACGAGAGAGAGAGAGAGAAAACTATATCAAAAATGAAGGGAGGAGGGGGACTCTATAGTGTCTGTAGGGTAATTAGAGCGGAGGTTTTACGGTATTTACGCTCAAAAAGAAAAAAAAGTTGTTTTATTAATCCTAAATTATATGCTGATTGTATGATGGGGATGAGGGGAGGGGGGTACTACATTTAAGTTGGCTTTAACTATAGAGAATATTCTATATTCCCATCAAAATCCATTATTCATCGACAACATCATCATCATTTGACTGAGAGATCATTTGGGGGGTATTTAAGCTACTCTCTTTTCCAAGATGTGATCTCAAGTATGTGATGATATTTAAACATGTACTTATATATATATCACATATACCTATACACAATTCACTAATCTATTTTATATGCTTCAGTCTCTACCCATGTCGATATATAGTCTCTACCTTTTTTTCTTCGATATACTTTTATCGAGTCTTATTATTATTATAAGTCTAACATGACTCTCTACACATACTCAGATTCACTGACTTGATGTAGCTGTCGATGACGACGTTTTTTGAGAGAGTTAAGCAGAACAGAAAAAGGCACAGAGCGGAACACAGATTATGAGGACTTTGAGCTAGCTTCACTTCACTTCACAGAAACAGACCAGAGAGAGAGGAGAGAGAGAGAGAACTTTTGAGGGGTTTTTTCTCCTTCTTTTTTTAAATATATAGCACAAATAATAATATTAAAGGGACTAAGCACAATGTGTGTGTATTGTGACTTTTTGGATATCAAAAAAAAAATTTTTGACAGTCAAACCCAACCCCAGAAGTACAAACACAAAAGAGAAATAAAAGGTAAGTAGAGGGGAAACGATGGAAAAAAATACATAAGGATCAAGAACTCGAATATAAAAAAAACAAAATTGACGATGATTGTAATGATGTGAACACTACCAGACCCAAACAAAGACTGACACTACAAGACCCAAAAAGTACCTCCTTTATGTTATTTTACAAAATACTAAACTATATATATTTAAAAAATGGGGAGAAAAATTAAACTTTAATGTAGTATTATTCTAGTCATTTTTCATTTATGCTGCACTCAATTCATTAAACTGGCCTTGCGCTTGGAAATATATGACATGTATTCTGTACGTGTGTTATTATTATTTTTTAACTTTCTTCCTAAACCTATTTTTTTGGGAGATGTTCTATACCTAAATATATCATTGTTTACTCGTTCTTACACATATAAATGACTCTCACTCTCTTCACGTAGATTAATTATTGTTGCCTCATAATTGATTAATTACTATGTATACAGGTAGTACCTATGTAACTAATCCCTTCCGAACTAGAATTAATTCATGAGCACTTCTTTCCATAAAGTTTTAAAAATTGAATTATTCCGTCTGTGTATGAGAGTAGAAATATTAAAAAATTTATAGGAGCAATAGAACAAAAAAAATTGTATACAGTTAATTTTACTGTGAAATTCAAGAAATTTTTTTTATACCATGAAATATACTTCCAAATTCACTCATAAACAATTTCTAAAATTTTTTAGCCCAGAAAAAAAAAATCATCCTTGCCTACAACTTCATTCATATTATATAATAATTATAGTATTGTTAAATAGTATATTTGTGTAGTACATAGTATAATAGTAGTAAATTAGTTTTTGTTGTTGATCATGACGACTCGGAATTAAATATAAATATATAGTAGTGTTGTATAATAATTTATAGGAGACCATATATAATAATTATTCATTAAAGTAATTTAAAAGTGTGTAATGAATTCTTATCATTAATACAATTATATTATTACTAAGTTATTATATTTATATATTTCTATAAATTTAGGATAATTTAGGGTATCTTCTTGTTGTTGTGATGAGGATAATTTTTTTTTATATCAAATTTAGTACTTATTGTTGTTGATGTTGACTTTGGGGGATAACATAGCGTACGTAGGGAACTTCTACATCTTCCCCTGCACGATCATTGCAGCAGAGCTCAAATACAAGAGCCTTTTCATGCTCTTCAATCTTGCGACGAGATACACGACGGACAACCTAATGAAAAACACACAATCAAATTAACAAGAATCAAATACAAATCTAGTTTTACAACAATTAGACTAGAATTGAATGTAACATGTGCAAGAGTAATCTGATTTAATTATTTACTAATCATTTATCAAAGTGCATATGAATCTCACCTCAGTCACAGGCAAAGCCAGTCGTTCCTTTCTTCTATCCGCTGGCATGAAAAATGAGTACAGCATTGAGACACCTTGACAAAGAAACATAATTAAGGTTAGTACTTTTTAAATGCTGGGAAATAATGATGAAAGTCGCCAACAAAGTTTAAACGAACGATGTAACACATATTCATGATATATGTGTCGTAACGGCAAGAATGAAACAAAAAACTTATCTAACCTTGACTCATCATTGTAATATCCAACTCATGTTGAGTTTTGAAAAAGTTGAAGAATTCCTGTAATTGTTTACAATTCACTCATAAATATTACAGTTCAAAAATTAATTTGTAAAATTAAAATAAATTTATTCTTTTACCTGTAGGGTCATCTCTCCCTCTACATCAAATCGATCCCACAAAGTCCAGTCCGTCTCATGGTATTTATTCTTAGTGCAAGTAATAGGCTCGGAAAATGTGAAAAGTGGTAGAGCCAAGTTGACAAAACCATTCTTATATTTGTCAATCTTTTCATGACCCTGAACGATTTTGTAGAGTTCAATGCCAACAAGTCCAGCAACGACACTGGTGGTCGTGGCTATGGCTGGAATAATCTTGCCAGCAATCAATTTTGACTTGAGACGATCAGCATGCTCAATTTTGTAGTTTGAAGCACGAGAGTTGGAACAAGCAACAATAAAGTCAATATGTAGATTTTTATCGTCATCCTTCTCAAATTCCAAAGGAACCACTTTTACACCCTACAACAACAAAAAGAGAGCACATATTAATTTTAATTAATTTTTTTAAAACAACAACAATCTTGATTACATAAAAATGTTGTACACCGACTTTGATTTAAAACACAAGAAATATCTAATTTCAGTCTCACCGTATCATCAAAGCTACGAATAACGTTGAACAAGTCTTCCAGCCGACTTTGGTCAAGATTTCCCTGATTAGCCAAATTTTGTGCTTCTGCATCATTCGTTGCGATACGAACGCCAGATTTTGGCACAAAAGGTGGAACCTAAAATAAAAATCAATACATTAAATAATTAGTTAAATGTCAACTTGAAGCCGTTTGACTTTTATGCTGTACCATCTATGCAAGAAATAAATGTGGCTAACCTCAACATTAGGGATAAGTGCCTTGATATCATCACGAGTACCTCGAGGAATCTGATAAACATCAGCCCTCAAGTTACTAGCAGTGTAAACAAAATCGACGGCAAGATCATCTGCTAGGTCAAAGTCAAGTGCACGAGGACAACGTTTTGGAGCTTGCCAAAATAAATTTCCAGAAGAGGTTTTCATGTCTGCTGGGAAGTTGTAGAGTAACTGTTTAATTTGATTTGCAAAATTTTCTTCCCAAAGGAGACGGGCCCATTTTACACAGTCTTCAAGATTCAATGGTCTTTCTGCTATCAGAGCTTTGTGGAGGGACTCCATTGTGTCTGCTGGTTGTGAGCCAGGTAGTCTTAGAGCTCTATCCGCAAATCTAAAACACATAAAAAATGTATGATGTAATAAAATCATCATGATTCAATCATGTGAAAATAATTCAAAATTTGATCCATGTATATGAAAATACAATGTACCAATTTAGCTTGATTACATACCTGCGATCTCTAAGAAATGAAGCTGCATTCTCCATGGGTTGTCTAAACAATCCTTCAAATAAATCTCGAGCCCATTGCAATGTGTGTTCAATTGCATTGGGGAAATTCTTTAGAGTACAAATAGGAATTTCTTTTTCTGGAGGATCTTGAGATGAGCCATACGATTCTGTCATAAATGGAATCACCACCTAGAAACAAGATGAATTATCAACTTGTAAATACTTTTGGTATCATCTGTACACATTAGGTGTGCTATATTATTGACTAGAATACATAGTGTGAAAAGAATGGAACAAAGCATCTCGTTAAATATTTACCTGAGTGTTTCCTTTGGTTCCGAGAGTTCCACTCTCCAAAAGAGGCTTTCTATAATAGACACATCGACGATCCATATAAATCCTAGCATCAACATTATCCAGAGCATTTGACACTCCATTAAGACTCTCAAAGAAATCATCATCATAAACATTCTCAGTTTCTGGTCCAACACGGTTTTCGTGAGCTTCCACTTTAATACCCGGATTCATACGGCCAACAGCGGCCTTGGCTGTGACTGCCTTATTTTGTCCTACATTTTCGGGTCGGAATAAAAATTGACGATTAAGATTGGACCGCTCAATTAGATCCATATCCGTGACAACAACATTTCCAACTCCCATCATTCCATAATTTTTCAACAGTTCACAACCTTTAAAATACGAGAAAAAGAGATATAATTAAATATACAACATATAAGTAATAGGCTTTTATTAAAAAGTAAGCAATAGTATATTCCGAGTATATATTTTTTACATGGCAAAGATGTATATTAAATAATGACATTGTAAATTGCGTCCACTCACCAATAGCTCCAGCACCGACCACAAACCATTTTTGTTTGAGTAATTTATCTTGGAAGGATCTTCCAAAGACAGCAATTTGTCCATCGTATCGACTTCCGGTTGGTTGAAATTCCGAATTATTCTCAATTACTGTAGGAATTTCCTCAGGTAGGCACTCAATTGCATCATAGTACAACCATTGATTAATTGGATTAAATTTTCCACTACACGCCTTCATTACCTAGAGAATTGAGAGAGAAGATAAAATGTAAAAAGATATCTAGTAGTTGTATCTTCATCAGTAGTGTAGTAAATGTTATTGATCTCATGGATCGATATACTGAATAAATAATTAACAATTATATAATTTTACTTCTTGAGCAACAACACCGCCGATAAATCCATTGATGGGTCCAAGATTCCCACTTGAAACGAATGAGAAAATCCGTAAAAGATCCTTTTTAAGTTCTACATTCTCCGGTTTCAACTTTTCAGCGATTTCCAATAAAAGATTTGAATCTTCTTCATTCCATGGTGCGGGTGGACGGCTCTGTTCCAAGATAAATTGATCCAGAGCAGCATAAGCCGTATGAATCGTCTCCGTATGATTATCCAACTTTGAGTAGTCGGTGTAAATAAAAGCAGGACTCCAAGTCGACTCTCGGAGTGACTTGAAAGAAATTGTTTGTTGCATCTTCACTTGAGATACGGTTCCATTACTTATATAGTCACTAAAATCTACAAAATTTCAAAAAAAAAGAATAAAATTTTTATTAAGACATTGTATGTAAAATTAAAATAACATTTAATTATATTGTACAAGTACATCATATACAAATTACTTTACTATGTACAGGAGTATAATAAACAGAAGAAACTTTTTAAAAAAATAATGAAATGACTTACCGGATGTGTCCAATGCAATTCGGAAGGTATAAGGCCCAGTGACATTGATTTTGACGGGTTCCCTGGTATTGATTTCAGTCATGCCGAGAACCTCGGAAAAACGAACATAGTCTCCATCCTCAAATCCATGACGATGTTCATCCAAGCAAGTGACAACTCCTTCAGCCTCTTTTGTGATACTAGCCACGAGAGCGGAGAGTGGTTGTTCTCCATTATTATCCAAAACAATAAACTCATCACCAAAGTCGCAAAAGACTCGACCAAACAGTCCATTAGTCTGAGCCAGAATGAGGGAGATATTGTTTGTATGACAAAAGTCAGAGATCTTTAATAGTTCATCAGATGACTCGTACTCGGTGAGAACGAGAACATTATATTTTGACATTTCTTCGTTGGACAATGGTTCTGTAATCACTTCGACAGTCACATAAGGATTTAAGTTACACAAATGATTCAAAGACACAGCTGCACGATTTGAGCCAATATCTGCCTCGGTGAGATAATACTGGGAAGAGAGGTCACGCCATTCCGTTAATTTTGTATCCTGAAGGGTCAATGACTTGACTCCACCTAATTTTTTTCAAAAAAAAATTAATGCAATTATTACACATGTACATTGAATATAAAATTAGTTGTGTACAATATCAATCAAAAATTAAAATTCTAAATTCAATCCATAATCGAAAAAATGAAATTGTACAAACAGATGAGCTTCGTTTCATCCTTGACGTACTCTGACGTCACAATGTAAATGACATGATGGGCTTACCAAGAATAACATTTTTTGCAACTTCGACACCAAGTCCTCCAAGACCACAGACCATGACTCTTGAGTTGGCCATACGGGTCATGGCATCTTTGCCCATAACATACAATTGTCTAGAGTACAATGACTCATCAATGACGGTCTCTTGATCCATGGGAGCTTCTTCACCACTAGTATTATTTGTTGACGAGGAGAGCCGACCATTGCCATTAGCAGAGCCGTTTAATGTCATTTTTGAGGAGTCGTTTCTAGTCCCAGCGGTCACGACGGTACTATGACTGATACCAACTTGACTGATTCTAGCTTTTTTGGCTGGAGGTGAACTTATGATCGGTGAGGTCGAAGAAGAATTTGGCGACTCTGCTGTGACCGTCAATGGGTTCGGCGGCTCAGTTGTTATATCCGCCAAGGACATTTAGAGAATAGCAACACCAAAATTAATTATAAATGTTCCGAATTTACTGGCAAAAACTTTAATTTAATATTTTTTGTCTCTCTACAAAGGATGGTAATGATGAAAGGGAGAGGAGTGAGAGAGAAAAAAAAGAAAAAAACTCTGGCCAATGGAATCCTACGCGCGTAGGTACAAAAATCCACTAAGATTCTTCTAGCATTTTTTGATGAATCATGAAATTATGACGTATGAAATATCAAAATGCATGAAAAACGTTCCATCTTTTTTTGGTGGGGGCTTGTTGATTTTTGCTAATAGCAAATTGCTATCATCTTCTAATTTGTAATACGTTGACACACCATTCCATTTAAAATTTACATTATCTTCCCTTTGAAATGAGTACTTGTAAACATGAATCCTTTGTTCATTTACAATATTTACGTAGGATGTTGAAAGAATAAAAATCCTTCGAATAGGTAGACTAAACCAAACGTTTCTTTTTTTTGTATATTATAGCATAGCATATTATTTTTAAAAATCAGTTAAAATGACAATAATAACATAGTTTCAAGTTGACAATGAAAAAAACGTTTGTTGTTTCATCTCAAACCATACTTATATATGTACATACATATGTATGTACAAAAATTTAGGGACTGATTTTTTCGTTTTTCCTAAATAACTTTTAATCACATAGTTTTTCTTAGAAAAAAACATACATATGCACACATATAGTCTACACATGACCAATAATATTATTATTGATCTTGATTCACATTGAAAGTCTACTACTTTTAGTAGGGTAAGTTGTACTAATATTGGATTTTAATGTGTCTAGTGTTGATTATTATAAATTAGTATGATATTAGTTGGGTGACTTTGAGTTGAGGCGGCCACAATAATGGGAGCACCAATGCAAATTTTGATGAGTTTGATGATACTACGTTGTACACGATGCGGCTGTCAGGAAAAAACCAGTATTACGCTACTGCAGACAAAGCGTAAAATGAAAGTTGTGTCCAGGTTACATTTTTTGCCCAAGAATAGATTTTATTAAATGCAGAAATTTTGGGGCCCTTGATTTCACGAGGAGTCACGGCACTTGATCCATGGGAGATTCTTCACCACTAGTATTATTTGTTGACGAGAAGAGACACTTTTCCATCCATGGGGCCACTTGAGTCTATCCATGCGTTGTTGTCGTAAGACTGCAAGACTGTCTGGAATTGAAAGATTTTTGGTCCAGACAAAAGTGAAACAATCTTTTGCCACGGCGGCAAGACCTTTGAAAAGACAGACTGGCTCACAAACAACGGTCTTACCGTAAGAGTGACTCTTACGGCCAAATCCAAATCTTTACTTGACTTTCATCTTGACTTGCCGGACCTTTTCTGACAAGACAGTTTTAAAACCAGACAAGACAATTTTTCCATAAGACAAAAATGACCAGACAAGACATCCATATTTATTTAAGACAAAAACAAACGATTAACAACGCACAACAACGCACGGTATGTGTCGTGGGGATCCCACCCAAAAGGTCATAGCGTGGGGGCGGTGGTCCCTTGCTCCATGACGTTTTTACATGTCAACAGGCCCCTCGTCAATGTCAACTTCATTTCTCTTGACCTGACACATTTTAAGAAACAAAGTGAAAGACCTTCTGCACATTTCATTGACCAGAAAAATTTATAAACCTCACGCTTGACCAATCAAGATCCTAAAAGGGTTACTTTAAAAACCGACCTTTATCCATGACCCCTGACATTTTAAAAATCCAAACAACATTTATTAAGACGTAGAATCATAGGCTAAACAAGATGGCCTATTAATATCTGTTAAAATTGTGAACCCTTTGACCTTTTGTCAGACAGTTGCCACTTTGACTTGCTACAGGTCAGGTTGTATGTTTGAATTGAATCTATTGTACAGTTTTGTGGCTTCTTTGATGAATCATGAAATTATGAAATATCAAAATGCATTAAAACCGTTCAATCTTTTTTTGTTGGGGGCTTGTTGATTTTCGTTATCATCTTTTAATTTGTAATACGTTGACACACACCATTCCATTTAAAATTTACATTATCTTCCCTTTGAAATGAGTAACCTGTAACATGAATCCTTTGTTCAATTACAATTTTTTCATGTTATGTACGAATAAAAATCCTTCCATTCAAATGGTAGACTAAAACAAACATTTCTTCTTTTTTTTGTATATTATAACATATTATTTTTGAAAATCAGTTAAAATGACAATAATAACATAGTTTCAAGTTGACAATGAAAAAAAAAGGTTTTGTTGTATTATATATGATAATACTATTATCTCAAACTGTACTTACAAAAATTTTAGGGACTGAATTTTTTTGTTTTTGTAAATAACTTTAATTACATAATTTTTTTAAAAAAAACATACACATGCACACTTATTTATAGTCTACACAGTAATCAATGATTACTAATCATCCCCTTAATAATTACTTGAATAAAAAAAATTCTGTTGCTTTTAACATCTTACATTCTTTCATGGTATTTTTTTTCTCTATCCCCTCTCTTTTCATATTTAATTTGAATTTACTATATCTCAACATCGTAATGTATCAACTGATGCTTCATTCTACTTTTACTTTAATGTAACATTATAGACGAACCATAATAATTAATTAGTATCGAACTATACTAATTGTATCATGTACTTTATATATTGGTGTTAAACTTAATTTTACAAAATTCACAAAGGCCACACAATGACGCTACTAATATTTATATGAGTACAACAATCATTATTGAGAAGGTCAACGTGTCCAAAAAAGAGATGAACAAACCGTCAAAAAAACACTTTGCAGCAAGTCGTTGCAAGTAGAACATAATAATGTATAATAATAATTGTATGTATTTTGAAAAAAAGTTTTTTTTTTGTTTACTTAAGAGTTGACACCCCGAGTTGATTTGGTAAATAATTAGACTATTGTTATGTACTAATCTTATTTTATAATAATTAATAATTATATACCATGTAATAATAACTTAATTATTAATAAGTAAAGTAAGTTATATAACTCCATAATTATTTTGTTGTTCTTTCTGTTTTGTTTTAGAAAATGTGTGTTTTATAGGAAGATATATTTGTATATTATCATATTGTGGTAATTTCCCTCAGAGAAATATTTTCCCCCTAATAAACCTATCATAATTATTACACCTCTCTCTCTCTTCCTCTCTATAACAAGAAATATTATCATGACCAATAATATTATTACTCATTTTGAAATATTTACATGCCAGAAAGTACCTGTTTTATGTACGGTGTGTACCCCCCTTCCCCCAATTATTAATAAAAAAAAAACAAGTCCTAGATCAAAATTCACATCAATAAATAATACAGAATAAGATTTTTTTTAGTAGTAGTACTTACTATACTGTAGATATAGTAAATATTACTAAATATTATTCTACTCCCTACATGGAGTAAATATAGTCAATTTATAATTGAGTAACTATTTAAATAGTCATAAGAATAATGACTATGAACATTATTTTTTGTTTTTCTTTTCTTTATAAAAAAAAGTTGTAATGTTGTTTTTTTTTGTTTATATTTATGTGTGTAATGTGGTGTGTGGTAAAATTGGATGAATAATTATATGTATTGAAAGTCTACTACTTAGTAGAGTAAGTTGTAATAACTAATATTGGATTTTAATGTGTCCAGTGTTGATTATTATTCGTTAGGATGATATTAGTTGGGTGACTTTGAGTTGAGGCGGCCACAATGGGAGCACCTATTTGAAAACTAGCAGCTGGAGAAGTAAAATCTGCTAAAGGAAGTGGAACAGCTGCATAATGAAGACTATTAGCTCCAACAACGCCTGGATGATGAGTAGCAAAATTGGCCATGTCAACAAGACCCACAGTTTCCACTCCATTCACACCATTCATTCTTGGTTGCATTTGAGCTTGTAATGTATTCGCATCAATAGTTGTCCAAATGTTATCAGACGGCGAGGTTGTGTGTTGACCTGGTGGTGGTTGAGGTTGTTGTCCAGTGTACCGGAAGTAAGCTAAAAGAAGAAGAAATATACTATAAGTACTAATAAACATAACAACGGTATAAAAACTAAAGTTACTCTGTGCAAAATTGGTATAATATACCAACGATATTTATACTTACGATTCTTCAAATCCAGCGTATTTGTCGCTCGAAGGCCATCCAATTCCAAGTCAATCTGAACGTCATAACTTTGCCTAAATGTATAAAACACACACTTCAGATGAGAATTTCAAATAATAAGGAAGTAGTCAGACAAAGAAAATATTGTTTTTGCAGTCAATAAATGGCCTAGATAAATACTATTTAGTTGTTAAAATACCGCTTATTTGCAATGAGAAGTGCCCGCCCCTTCATTACTTGTCCCTGTTTCGCTAGGATTGGAGTTTCAATTAGACACCGCACCTATTTATTGTAAAAAAAATTGCAACAACAAAAGTTAATATTCAATTATTGGATCGTATCACTTGGACTCTAAAATGAGCAGGTAAAAACTTTACTATTAGTAAAAAATGTAACTTTAGGTTGAACATAATAAGTTGACAGTTTGCTGACCTGATACCAATGTGTGAGGGGTTCAGTGGGTGAAGTGGAAAGCCAAATAGTACTCTGGCTGCCTTCAAAGCTGACCTACAATCAAATAGTCAAAAATAAAAGTTAATAAAGAGGAAATTAATCCTTCAAATATTTTGACATACTCCAGTAATTATTTATTTACTTACGTCGAACCAAAAAGCAAGACCATGAATAGTCCCAGTCTCTATAATACAAAACTCGAGTGGAATATCAATACGATGAAGATCAAATTCGGAGGCGGTCTGAAAATCAACAGTGTACTTGACACTTTTTGCAAGACAAATACGAATGTCAAATGTATCCACAATGGGCTGTCTAAAATATTCCTTTAATGCTGCATTTCTGAGACAACCCAAGTCTACACCATGAAAACAATTTTGTTGCCTATTTAGAAAAAGAACATTGTTTTAATTAAGAAGCATTTAGCATTCGAATATTAATATGAATCGCAATACTTGTAAATCAACTCACCAAAAGTTGGCCTTGTTACATTGTTCAAGGAAGAGCGCATCATCAGTGAAGGGAGCAATGTGAAGATCACCTTTACTGGGAAACATTTTACCTAGAAGTAGAGAAAGAGATTAAAATGAAGAATAAACTTTATGGCAAGTGATTAGATATGGTTAAAAACAAGAAGAAAATGTATAAATAACATACCATTTGGTTTGAGCCATTTCTTTGCGTGAAGAAAAGTTTCTATAAAAAATGATTTTTGGTTAAGGTGGATTTAAAAACAAGAACAGACACAAAGTCATCCCTTAATTTTTGTTAGAAACAATTACCTAACATTCGTTCATTAAATAGCATGTAGCCCATGGGTTCAGAGATAATTGCATCAACAGATTCTTTCAATTCAATTTCTTCAATTTTACCCGGTAACACAATTAACTTTCCGGTCAGTCCATTGGCATTTGCTAATGTCTGTCGAACACAAAATACAATGTCTAGACCTCACGTTGTACATGACATTTTTGTATGGAGAGAGAGAGCAATACTACCATTAAATTGAGTGTTGAAATCAGATAAAAGCTCTCACCTCAGCATGCATAGCCATACTGGAAGCCTCAACTGCATAAACTTTCCTAGCTCCGGCTTGAGCAGCAAAAAAACTTAATATTCCACTTCCAGCTCCAACATCCAAGATAACTTTATCATTGAAATCTCTTAGATTGGCTAAAATTGCTTTCTGTAAGAAAATGAAATAAATATTATAATGTAGTTTCGATTAATCTTGATTATGACCACTTTTTTAACTTAAAGGTCATCATAGGTTACCTGGTAAGTTGCCGTTCGTATGTAGTCTTGCATCATATTCTGTTGTTGGCTCAAATAGCCATAAAACTGTGTGCAATAATAAAATTATGAGCATCATTTGACTTGGAGAAAATGTACAACTTTAAAAGCAAATTCCTCGATGAATACTAACTAAAATAAAATGTATAGGGTATAATATACTCGGTATATAATTATTGAATGGACTACATATTCAGAATAGTATTCATAACATGTATACCTGAAAGTATTGAAGGGCCGAGGAATCCTCTGTGCGCTCGGTAAACACAGATTTTTCATTACCCTGAAGAGAAATGAAAATATGTTTAGTGATTAATGTCAAAAATATATGAAATGTTAAAAATTATCGAGGGACATAATCATCATTGATGTAAAAACACAAAGAGACACAGGTTTCAATAATTATTATATCCTCTTCGTTATTCGAATTATATTAAATGTCAAATAATCACATAAATATTTCTTACCTTGAGAGATTTTATTAGCTGAATATGCAAGTTAGTAGCATCTGTAAGAAAATAGCATACATCATTTTAGATACTTGTTTGAACGAAGACTGACAATACATGACTACCATGCAAATTAAACAAAGGAAAAACTAATTGTGTGTTAATTTTATATCATCATTACTGGAGAAATTTGATGTCTATTTGTACACAGTTAATATCATTAATTATGGAATGATTTGAATATTTAAGAATGTTGAGTATTAAAACAATTAACATACCACCTTCTTGAGGAATTTTAATAAATAAATTTCCCGAACTTTCGGTACTAAGTATAAAAGATTTAGTTCCTATTCGTATAGGGGGGCAAGATTTTTCAAGAATACATTCATACGGAAGCTTGTCACCGTCTGGAACATGAAAAAAGACACATGTACATTGATTGTTGAACAAATATTATTTAATAGTGGTATTTAAGACTTGAAAAGGGTCCCTATAAAAAACCGTGAAAGTAACCTCAGCATTAACAAGCCATACAAGTAATTTTGTCGGTTTTATGAAACTTACTCTGTATATTATAAAAAAGAATACCAACTCCCTGAGGATGGTACTCAAGTTTAAGGTTGACCGGTTCATTGAACTTGACCTCGTTGACACCAGACTCGAGGATATTGTAGACGGTGACGTTTGGGATTAAACAATTTTGATGCTGCATGTTTCTAATCGTCGTCGTCCTCTCCCCTTTCCTTGTAAAATACCACTACTATTAACCCTACAATCACAAAATTAAGATGGAATAATAACTCTGAGAACCAATCTCGGTTCCATTCACACACTTCACAAAAATCGACAACAATCAAAACCAAAAACAAAAAAAGCGAATCCTATGTAGAATCCAAAGAGCTAGATTTTAACACATCAATGCAAAAACTTTTTGGTTGCTAGTTCTCGAGAAAGTTCTATTTTTTAACCAGGAACAAAGGAGATTATGAACGAGACGAATGATAATTTTTTGAGTTTTTTTTACAGCAAACCAAGTTGGTTTTTCATGGAAACCTTTAGTCAAATGACCCGTTGAAAAGCATGCCACTAGACTAGGTCAAACAAAGGTCATTCCCACGCGTGACCTCAAGGCGAGTGCATTGTTTTTCATGAACAACTGTATCTCTCTTGTGAAAATTGTTGCTACTCCAAAAAAGACATTGACACCGTGAGGTCACATTTAAATTTGACCTTTCTAAATCCATGCAAGCTCGTCCTTTGACTTCCGGAACGCTACAGCCCTTGAGTGGCGAAACTGGTGCGACTGTGCCCTGTGTAGAGGGCATGAGGGAGACGACTCGAATTCTTGTGGTAGTTTTCGGTTAATTAAATTCTTTAATTCTAAATGTTAACTACAGAAAGTACTTACTCATCCACTTGTGCTACAACCTTTCTCTTTCGTCAACTGTTACCACGATATCACGATGAGAGGAAGCTGAGTCTAAATTTCACAATTTATTATTACGATAGGATATGGGAATTAAATTTTTGTGCGTCGCAATATTGTCATAAATTGTATTTTAGTCAAAAAGTTAATTTTCTCTCCATTCTCAAGTCCTTAAATGTTACACACTATTCAGTCCACTCTTGTAATTTTTTAAAATAATTATTTGTGATCCATATTTTTGAAGTCGAATGTGGATATTGTGCCAACAAAAAGGGCCCCCACGACCTGTTGTTGTGATATCAAAAAATCATCATGACTCAGAAGAACAATAATCATCAAACTTGTTCTCATCAAGAACGAAGGAACGAAACGAATAATGTCAAGGAAGAAATTGTAGAGTCTGACTCTCAACAAGATTCAAAGGAATTGATTGAGAATGAAATTATTCCATTACCAGGAATTATACCTTTACCAGGGATTGAAAAATTGGAAGAAAAAGATGACAATAAACATTTGGTTATTGAGTCTGCAACTTCTGATTTAGTTGTCGAGTCATCAAGCTCTGATTTGGACTCTTCAGATCATAATGATAATCATGAGAAGACAACGAGACGTGTCAAACATCCTAAAGTAGTCGTAAGTATTTTCTTTACATATCATATTATTTTTAACTTCATAATTTGAAAAATTATCTGTCCTAATTCATTGCTTCAATTTTATATTCAATTTAACTAAATTTCAGTATGTATTAATATCTCGGTTGTGTAATAATGATGATGCCGTAATGAGGGCGTATAAACTAGGTTGATATAGACAGTGTATTTATGTACTAATTATTATTTAATTAGGAATCAAGTACTTTTACTATTTATTTTGTACCATTTCTTTATCGTACTTGTTATTCTAACGAAACATTGTTTACTATAATAATGAAACTCAACTAAAGTCTCAATACATGAGTATAAAAATACATATGACAAAAGATGTGCTTTATTAAATCTCCTTTTTCTCTTTAATTTCAACAGGGACTTGTCAATTTGGGTAACACTTGCTTCATGAATGCTGCACTGCAGGTGAGTGTCAAAATATCATGTTACAGAGTAAATTGAGTGTATGATAAATCAGAAAAATATTAAAAAACAGCATCATCATTTTGACTTAATCCATGTTTTTTTTTCTTCTTCTTTATACAGTGTCTAGCAAGAACACCAAAATTACTAGATCGTCTCATGGTTCTCACTCAAAATCCGTTGATGACCTTTAGTGACTTTACTCTAGCCAGTGACTGTGAGGAGGAAAATGATGTGGTCATTCCAAAGGAACTCAAACTCACACTGGACATCCCACAAGACTCAATGCTCTACAAAATGACTGAGCTGATTACTAAAATTACCTCTGGGGGAAATAGTTCCGTTAATCCTGGCTCAGTTCACAGTGTCATGTGCTCTAGTGAATTTACAGCTGGAATGCAACATGACTCTCATGAACTTTTACGCAGCATTATTGATAGAATGAAGAGAGATCAAGTCAAGGTACACATTGAGCAATTTGCTGGCATAACCCTTTAGAATAATAAGAATCTTATTATAAGATTAAGACAAAACAACATTGAATACAATTAAATAAATATCACTTTAATTATCATTATTAAGTACTATGTATTCTTGTGTGTGCAGGCCATTCGTGCAGCTTTATTGCAGTCAATGGGTGTGAGTAAAAAAGATGCAGCATCTCTTCAACAAAAAAATCCACAAAAAGCCAATGAAGTGCGTATACATACTTGTTAAATTATTGTATTTACACACAAATTCTTGACAAGTCTGTAGCCTAAATGCATTTGTAGTTATGTTATGGAACTGAATATTATACAATCATTACATCTGTACCCTTAAATTGTATTTTTTTAGTTGAAAGCATTGGACAAGAAATTACATCATAAAACGATGGTGGACGAAATATTTGGTGGAGAGCTGGTGACTACTCGTACTTGCCTGGTTTGCAATTCCGTGAAGACATCACATGAAGAGTTTCTAGATTTAAGCCTTCCTATTCGTGAAGTAAGTTCAAATATAAGGGAAAAACAGTTCTAGTATTTATCTATTACCATTATTGCTGCATTATTGCCCATTTAAACTATTTTTATTCCTTACACATTATATGTATTATTATCTTTTGATATTATGTATTCTAAAAAGTTCATGTTTTTGCTTAAAGGAACGACCGAATCGCAATTCAAACAATAATCCAGCGAGAAATTTTCATTCTAATGAGACTACAACAATTAATCGTAAGAGGAATAAATATAACATGCGACAGATATTATTTATTATTACAATGTATGACATGAACTATGTTTTGTTGGAGTATTTGATATTTAATGTGTTTTTTTATATTCCCCTCACTTCCTTTTTATGATTCTGTACAGATTCCTTGATGGAATGTTTACAAAGATTTACTGAACCTGAAATTTTGATGGAATGTAATTTAGTAGCCTGTGACCGATGTCATGAAAACAAGCTGAATTTAGTAAAATCAGGTGTTCCAGTGGAGGAGGTGTTTCCAAGACCACCCTCTCCACCACCAAGTCAAGAGACAAAAAATTCTTCCATTAAAAAAGAAAAGGGAAAACATAAAAGGACGACTACTAATTCTAATCGACAATCCCAACCACCACCTCCACCTCCATTACCACAAAAACAAGGAACTAATCAACAATTAAATCGTCGTCGTAGGAAGAAAAAGACTCGTGCAGATAAAATAGCAGAGGATGAAGAGGCAGGTAGAGTAGGCTCTGCTCCTGATTCTATCATCAACACTCCAACTGTGACGAGTAGTAGTCAAGATGACTCTGAGGAGATCAATGAGACAAATAATGAAGTCAAAGAAGAAATTCATGAGTCTGACTCTCAACAAGATTCAAAGGAATTGATAGACAATGAGAATGAAATTATATCATCAGAGAATGAGAAAGTGGACGACAAAGACATTAACAAACATTTAGTTCCAGAGTCATCAAGTTCTGATTTAGATATGCCTGAACTTGAAAAAGTTGTTCCAGATGAGGGTTACGCTGAAGACTTTAAAGAGTCAGATGATGATGTGATTGAGAATGAGAATAAAATAAAATCAAATGATCGTCATAGTAGTAGTAATAATGTTAATGAAGATGATGTGGACATTGAGGGAGGAGAGGAAGAAGAAGAAGACGATGAGGATGATAATGTTGGAGGAGATGAGGATGAAGATGATGATGAAGATGAAAAGGATACATCACACAAAGTAACTGAACAAGAAGAACCACCTAAATATGAAATTCCTAAATCAACGAAATCACCTAGTCGTAGTCAAACAATGATTGCAAAACCTCCTATTAATTTGACAATTCAGCTCAAGAGATTTACATGTGGCATTCGTGGATTCACTCTTAAACTACAGGATCATGTCAAATTCAGTGAGTATATAGATTTAAAGGACGTTGTGACACCGGATGTCGTCAATGCAAATGCAAACTGTTATTGTGATGCTAATAATGGAATTCGCTACCGTCTCTACGGCATAGTCGAACATAGTGGGAGCCTTCATTGGGGTCACTACGTGGCCTACGTTCGTGTGAACTCTGAGTGGTACTACATCAGTGACTCTTACGTTTCACCATCAAAACTTTCGGATGTCCTCTCCCGTTGCCCTTACATGTTGTTCTATGAACGTGTTCTTTGATGCTGTGCTGTATTTAAGTATTATCAATTCGTTTGTTATACTACTTTTACATTTAACATTTACTATAATATGATATATATTATGTATACCTACATGGTATATTATATATAAACTTAAAAATTTATATCGCATGTGTGTTACTCATGTGAATTTAAATTAATTAATTATTATATCATATATTATAAATTATAAATATTATATATTATATATTGTCAAGCGGCGAGTCGCAAAAAGAATTAATGTTGATACATTAAATTGATTATATATTATACATAAAATTACAATATAATGATGTGCTAACTATTATGAAATTTCAACAATATTTGTTTGATTTGAAAGAGAATTGATTAATTTTTTTGTTTGTCACATCTTTCTCTCCATAATCTCTGTCTCTTTAAGTAACCTATCATCAACTAATGTAAACATTGTTAAAATACTGTGGTTGTTCTTAAAGACATTTCTTTTTGTCAGTTTTTTTTTCAATTCAACAAAATGTTTATATATGACGATATAAGTGAAGTACGTTGATTCTGAACCTGTACTCAAATTTCCATGCAGCATTCATTTAATGATGAATCAATTAAGTACTACACTTTTGAAAATGCCCACTATACTAAGTGTATAATGTGTGTGCATTACACACAATTTCCGCTAAATAAATAAATATACTTAATATGTATCAGATTTCAGTTTTCTGAAGAGTTTACATTGTATGTTCCATATATTTGCTACGATTATTATAAAAATAATATGTATAATCATTCATGATTTTATATATATTCTAGCTTTTTTTTGGTTGTGCAAATTTTGCACAAAGAAATTCTTTTTGTTTGAATATTTTCAGAATGGGTTATCTACTATGATACTACATAAAATACTAAATACAATTGAATAAATTTCATCAACTTGAGTCTATATTATTATACATGTGTGCAGATTGAAGATTTTTTTCCGCATTTTAATCTATAATAGTTAACAGTGATTCAAATTAAGGATGCATTTTTGAAGATTCAATAACTGTTAGGATTCCTAACTTCGGAAGATTGTATTTATTGTTTTTGCAGTAGGCAATTGATTAACTACGACATTTTCGATTCAATATAGTAGATACTTACATTTATATAGGTAATTATTAGCACTGACTAATAATGTTAATTAGCAAGACAGGTTGTAACAAAGTTATATTATTTATGTAATCTTGACTTAATTACAAATCTAACAGTAGTTATAGTGTACTATGCAGAGTCTTTGGGTGGTGACTTGACATTTTTATTCAAAAATTTATCCTTCTTTTTAGTGATGATATCTCTTGCGGGTTGCGAAATTTGTTTGGCTGTTCTGATAATGCCACGTTGTTTCAGTACATTTATAGTGTAGGTAGAACAACCTGTAGAAATTATAAAGAATGTATTTAATGTACTTGGATAATTACTTCCACCCAAGGCTCTTTTTCTCCCTATTAAAGGGAAAAGGAGCCTTGATGAAAAACCGATATCATGATGAAAAAAAATACAAGTTTTATTAAGCACTTAAAATATTTTTATTCTTACCGACTGTGACGGCATATCGTGCCGGTGTAGCAATTTTATACAGGGCATAGGCCACGGCCAAGTTACCTGCTCCACTATTAGCAACTTTATCAATCACTGAGTCACTGAATCCCATCCATTCCATTCCAGACTTAATATCCAAGCCACTGTGTCATGGACAAAAAAACAAAAAAAAAGAGTTTATATTAATCAAGTACATTATATACATACAGTACAGGTCAAGTACGATCTTAATCAAGTACAAGTACTTGATTAGTAAGTTTACTATTAAACAAAATATTTAATATCACCTTCTTGCGACCTGGTAAAAGCCACCCATCCACACACAGGAAGTGGCAATGTGAACAGGAATTGTCACATACCAATAATCTTTATACATAGACTTGAGTCGACTAAATAAGGAAACTTTTTGAGTCGGAGTTGACGGAGGGGGTAAAGGGGTACAGTAGAACCGGACCCGGGTATGACTTTTACAAAATTTAGATAAAAATATTCTCGAAATTGTAAACATTTTATCACTCTATTTTATCTCTACAAAATTATAAGTTTAATTAATTTTATGTAAGGAAAATCGAACTATTAGGTTGACCATGGCACGTTACTGAGAAAAGCCTACCATTTCATCAGCTTTGTAGTGTTAACACCACTACTATCTCTTGTTTAAATGTTAAATTAGTGAAGTCAGATTAAATTCCAATTTCCAATTTAAAAAAAAAATTCCGGCACAAGTCAAATCTACCAGAAAAAATTCCCTGACTCTAGTCCATCTCTTCAGAAGAAAACATGATGAAACCACATTTTTAATTTTACTTGCCCCGCAATTGACAAATTGTCACAAATAATTTTATTTCGACAAAAATCTAAAACGACAAACATTTCTTGTAAGTTATAGCTATTGCTTAAATGAAGTACAATGATATTATAATACATATTACATAAAAAATGAATGGGAATATACAGTGCAAATTATTTAGGTTGTCACAAAGGACTAAGAGTTAGACGATGGTCAATTTGAGATAGGACCACCGAATT
>JAQIVZ010000817.1:0-48715 GCA_034700945.1 Arrhopalites spinosus | reverse complement strand
CACCAAATTTCAGCCAATTCTGTCGAACTGTTTTCTCTCAAATCACTTTTAGCTCAGCAAAAAAAGTGAACTTCAAAGGGACCCTGCACAGAGCCCTTGAGGATTTTTAAAAAAATTCCAACGGATTCCTTTTACTTGAACCCTACTTTAACCTATCTGAACGGTCGCAATATTCGATTCCACAACAAATTTTCATTTTTGAGAGAACTCGTGGAGTGAGTCATATATATATATATATATACACAATAACTGATGCACCCAGGGCACATCATCTGTCAGTTATCGTCTTCGTCTCTCTCTCGCCTTCGGCATACCAGAATCGAACTACATGATAACATTAGGGGCCACGAATTCCTTCAAGGCATTCTCCTTCAAGTCTTATTGTGTCCTATCTATAGTTCTCAATTTATATTATTTATTGCCATGTATAAATATCACAAAGTGTGTCCAAAATAAAAGATATGGAATTGTAGTACAAGAAAATGTTTCTAATAATTCTTTTAAAATATTACATTACCATTATTAAAGGTAATAAGTATACCCAAACGAGGAGAATACAAACAAAAGTAGATGTGTAATAAATCAAAATAAAATTTTTACATAAAAAGAATTTTTTACTATAATTTATCAACATTATTTTCCATTTTTTCATTCCATCTTGGACACACAGTTTGACTAGCCATGCCATGGGTAGTGCTTCTTCAGTAAATGTCAGCTTAAATGTTTATTTGGTCAGTTGACTAAAAAAATGTAATGGTTTGGAAAGTACCATATGCACAACATTTATATTTTATGGTGTCAAGACATTTTATTATTATTCATATCCGTATGAATCAATGGAATGGATAAGGATTTTTTTTTCATGCCATTGTACATTGTAACATGATATAGCCGACAAGAATTGACATGTCTATGACTCTCATTTTTTTTCTCGAGGGATTTATAATCCCAAGAAAAATCTTGTGTCATATGAGATGAGTACAGCATGTGAGTCAAACAAGTGAAGGGCCTACGGAGGAAGGAATTCGTTTCAAACAATTCATCTGACATTTGACTCTATGAAGAAACAATTACATTGTAAATTTGCGGCTTTTCTCTCTCTCTCAAGAGTCGTGAATTCGTTAGTGAGAAGGGGGGAGGGGTAATTTTTGTATATTTTTAAGTATGATTAGGATGAATATGACTATGACTATGTAATAATATAATTATAGTGCACTTTACCCCCCTTAGCATGTGTAAATTTAGATGGATGAGAGAGAACACATAGTGTACAGTAGAATATTTTTTCACACAAAAAAAAATTTGTCATGAGAGTATAATACAAAAAAATGTGTATAATTATTTTAAGTGTATTGAAAAACTGTGTTTGGTCAAATAGCCTCAGTGTCGTCTGACTCTGTTCTGTTCATAAGAAAGAATAAGGGAGGAGGACACAATGAGATTTGTGCTGAATCAGAGAGATGATGGTTATATTGTGTTGTTTGGAGGGAGGAAAAAGAGGAAGAATAATGACACTCACAATGTGTTCCCTTTATTATAATATAGACAAGATACTAGTCTATAATAGTAATTGTTCCGCTTCACTCGACTTATCTTGGATGATTCCTTTTAAATGTATTGTCCTCTCCTTTTCCCGCTTATCCTCAGAATGGCGGAGATGAATATAAAAAAAGCCCATTAAAACAATTTTTCTCTTAGCCATTCTCTCATGACTTCAAGTGTCAAAAACTTGACTATCACCACCAACTTGAAAACCAAACAAATGGACCACTTACATGTCCAATGATGTAACCTAAAAATGCAAAAATTTTCCTCCTCCTCTTTTCCTCCAACTATTACAATTTTACGCTTGCTTTAACATCCAACACCTCACAGGCAATTTAGTCTTATGCATACAATACATGTACATGTATACTAGACTCTAATCGTATTATCGAGTTTTATGTTAATAAAAGCTTGAAAAATATTTTGGGGATAATTTTGTATTAGAACCATAATTAGAGATGCTTGGATAGTATTATTAGACAAATATGTATTTATATTTGTAAAAAGGACATTTCCCTTTTTCACTATAATTATACCCATCTTTTTGTACTCTCCATCATGTTTGGATCGATAACTCGAACGTTTGTCTCTCTCTCTATTAAAGTTAAAGATAAAAGTGTGGAGTAGAGATAGAGAGAGTGTGTGTAGAGTTGAGTGAGAAAAATGGTTGGAAATGAATGGAACAATTTGTCATTTTCTGCGCTCTCCTCCTTTTTCTATCGTTGAAAAACATTAAATTAAATTATACATGCATGCGTCCGAGTTCAGGTTAATGTGCTTAAAGAGGGAAAAAAATAAATAATGGGTAATTTTTTGGAGGGATTGCATGCATCCCAACGTTTTCTTTTGTGACATTAAATTAATTGTCACCAGTTACCAGTTACCTTGTCGCCAAAAAAGATTGTGTCGAGAGACAAATCCTTGTTTTTTTAAATACATTACATACATACTAAAATTCTCTCTCTCTCTCTTTCTGTTGTGTCATAAAAAAAGAGATATAAAGATGAGCATCTTTTTTGTACATTTGTTGGTGACTAGAGAGAGAGATGGAGGATTATCAAGTAAAGAATTGAGGGAGAGAAATCGTGTTACGATTATGATATGAAACCATCAAAATGTACAAAATGAAATGTATGAAAAGGGATAGTGTTGTCTGAATTTATTGTTTTTTTGTCCCCAAAAATCTCTTCACTTGAATCCTCTTCCATGAGAGTGTCACAATAGAAATGAAATAAAAAACAAGGGGGAGAAGAGATCTCAAATTTTAGTCATCATAAAATATAACCATGAGTACAATTTTCATTGCAACTGTATTTTCCATGGAATGTTGAGTTTTAGTGGAGAAATATAACTACAGTAGAGAGAGAGAGAGAGACACGCTTCAAAATAAAAAGTAATTTATTTTAACTTGGAAAAACTGGTTTATTAATAGATGTACGTTAAATCCCATGTGAGAAAGGAGGGGTAAACACATAGGTGTATAAAGTTAATTTATTAGATAAGAAAAGGGACTCACTGTGTGTAATGTAATAAAAGAGAAAATTGAGAAGAAGAAAAAAAGGAGGAAATCATTCCCAAATGTATTATTGTTCCCCCTCCCCTCTCCTCTTAATTGAGAATTTAACTAGAAACCTATATGAACATGTTATATGTACACAAAACTAACTACACTACTAACTTGTACAGTGTTATCCCAAAATGAATGAAAATTGTAGAGAAAAAAAGAAGTAAACTTGTTCTCTCTCTCTCTCTCTCTCTCTCTCTCTCTTGGAAGTCACGAGTTGACTTTAACTGTTTTGACAATAATTACAACACGACGATGATGATCATTTAACGAAAAAGGATGTACGGTGATGATCAAAGATTAGTGGACTTTAACGATGTGAGAAGAAGGAGTGTATAAAAAGACAGAGAAGAGGGAGGAGGGATAGGGCAAAGAGTGGATAAATGGAGCAGATAAAAAATTGAATTTATGCAAGAGGATTCGCAAAGCATTGTAGATGATAATACATGTATTTATATATTGTCTACTGTTTAGTATCTCTCTAGTAGTGGATAATACCAAATAAAGTTAACATATTGGGGACACGGCTGCGTGACTCTTCATTGATTTGGAATGGCTTAACCGAGAGAGGACAGGGAGGATGAGTACGATGATTACTTTTTTGGTTGGGTTCCATACAAAAGAGACAAGTTGAGGGAAGTTTGCATGGAAATTGTGGGAATATTTTCATAGAGAGAATTTGTGGGATAGGGGTTCAAAACTCAAGTGAAAATTATGAGAGAAAAGCCAGCAGCAAACCGGGTAGCGCATCTCTCTCTTGTCTTTCTCGTCGATTCTTTGCAGAAGCTTCTCCCTCTCTCTCTAGTCTGTAGAGAATATAACGTCAGCTGTCTGGAACTCCATGATAGCTTCTCGTTGACTCTTCTCTATTCTCTCTCCACGTTCCATGCATTGATTTTTCTCAGTTGGTGGTGTTCTCTGATACGAAAATGGTAGTTTGATGGATCTATCATAGGTAGTCTGTGTAATGGAATCGATTCTCTATTGTTTACTATTGCTCAATGTATATATAGATAGAGACCAGAAAGAGGAAAAAAAAGAGCGGCGACGAAGACGAGACGACAGAGGTGCAACATTTTGAGGACGAACGAGAAGGAGGGATCAACTTTTATTTTCTCTTTGGTCCTCTCTATCCAAACCTCAACTCACCAAAAAACCAGAGAGATGATGGACCATCAGAAAAAAACTTTGTGATTTTAAAATAAATCACGGGATAACAAAAATAAATTCAAGGATTGATTTCATCTCTGCCTCTACCCCTACCCTTACTCCTACTACTACGACGAGGACAATAGAAAAAATAACAAGTCAACAAGAGAAGAATTCTCATACATTTCCTTTTTTTGTTGTCAAAAATCAAATTATGGAAGGAAGGATAAGGACGACAACTTTACTCGTCTTGAATTTGTGATCTCATCATGGAGAGCTCTCATCATCGGAGTGCTCTCTTCCAGCCGACACTTTTTGTTCCACACCGTCGGTTCTACTTTGCACGATCTCTCAACACCCGGCGAAAACTTTGCAAGAAAGCGCTCCAGGTATGTGAAAATATTCTCGTGTATTTATTAATAATATATATATATATATATATATATATCATAAACAAGTATTTTTGTGTGTGTGAGACATGTCTCCGCATGTTTGTGGGTTTTTTTCTCTGAGAGAATCTTCACGATCCATTAATTTATGCGTTTTTCATGTTTTTCTCTTTGATCCTGATGACTATATCTCTAGTCTAGAGATATAACAAACAAATAGAATAGAGTGGCTCACTTAAGACTAAAAATGTTTCAAGTGCGACCTATTTTGTATTTAGTACATGAAGCATGGAGAAGAATTAGTTATTCTTATTTTTTTTACTCCCTCCTTCCTTCTCTTGCATGATTTGATCGTGGGCAAGACTGGGGGTGTGTAGATTATAGGAAAAAAAATGAAGAGAGGAAGAATTATAATATGAAATAATGCTCATAAATTTCCATCAGGTTATCGTCGTTATGATTCTTCTCATTACGATTGGTCTGAACGTGGTCTTCATCGTGGAAACTGGCCGACGGCTCAAATATCAACAACAACAATTAGAGCAATATCCACAATTTTTACCTACGGCTCTCTCCATTTCTGGTAAGTCTCTCCCTCTCCTCTCCTCTCCCAATCTTTGATACAAGTCTATTAAGGTATTCATGGTAATTATGGTTGTAGCTGTAACTCGTAAAATGTTTATAAAAATGAGTGTAAAGTATAATTTAATGGATTCATATCAACATTACATAATATTTCTCAACAACTACTACACAGGTGGTGATCAAGAGGAGTGGTGGCGATGGAAGAAGAATCAGGCAAGTAATTCATTGGCTCGCCTTGGAGGTTCAGAAGCCGGTAAAGGAGACTCTTCGACTAGTCCAAGAACTTTAAATGTCGAAGTGTGGTCATCCCAATCTCGTGTGATGGTCAATGTGGATGGGGCTACGGTAAAAAGAAAATTATGATATATATATTTTTTTACAATAATGATACTCCTCGAGTAATTTAAATATATTCCCAAAATTATATTTAAAACTATCTTTTCAAAAGTCAACGGATTTTCTACAAGACTTTTTTTTACAGTGTTATAACCACCATCATTTCCATTTCTCTACTTTATTTAAATACCCCCATCTTAATGATATGAATCCAACATAGATACGTACAAGGTGGTCGTATATTAAGAGAGAGAAAGAGAAAGATTTTTTGAGGGTGGCATGTGTTCTATGCTAATAAATGCCATAATGATGATGAGACTCTCTAGAAAAAAGAGACGTCTCTCAAAAAAAGTGTTGAATAAAAATCTCGGTTCCGCTTCAAGATAAAATGATTTGATGCAGAACGACAAGAGAGTCAAGGGGAAACTGCTACGCATGTTGAGCAGTCTTGAAAAATCCTTATTTTATTTTTTTTGTCAAGGTGGAGTCCAATATTTTCATATTCATCATGATCACATTTGTCTTGGTTCTCTTTCTTTTTTTTCCTTCCTTTTTTGGGAAAAATTTTTAGATTTTAGAAGATAACGAGTCGGGAAAGAGTCGGGGGATTCATGTACTCGTTTTGAATCAAGCGAGTGGGAGTGTGATGGCTCAAAGAGTTTTTGATACGTACAGCCCTCATGAGGATGAAGCCATGGTTCTCTTTCTAAATATGATTGCTAATGGTAGAATCATCATCTTTGCCATTAAAGTAAATCAATATATCAAAAACAAAAAAACTAAAAATTTATTCATGACAGTTAAAACTGTCCTTTGATGGAGACAAATGGAAGGGGATGATTTTTTTAAATTTTAAACATGTTTTTTTTAAAGGATGAAGGAACTTTTCAAATGAAAAATAATGCTCGAGACATGTTGGCTCGATTTGGATCAGAAAGAGCAAAAAATTTGGGATGGAGAGACATGTGGGCAATGGTAACGTTGAAAAGTGATATTAATTCTGTGAAGACCCCGACAAAAGCCCTTGCTGAAGAATATAGTAAAAGCACCGAATTTCATTCATGGGGAGCACCAGTCACAATCAAAGTACAAGTACCGCTCGTCTCTCTCGAAGGTTTGTCAATATTTAATTACAAGAGAAAAAAAAAATTACATAATTTTGTGGTACAAGGCTATGGCTAAAAAAACTAAATTACAATTTATAATAATAATTTCTTTTTTTACAGAGAGTCAATGTAATTGGGAGGCAATTGAAGAGAATGAGAGACGAAAAGAATTTTGCAATCATATTGAAGGGTATGTAATTATGAACACTTTGTTATTATTAATTTTTTTCAAATAGTTATTATGACTGTCATTGTAAGATGGTAATATTAATTTGTTTAAATTGTCTTCAAAAAAATTACAGGTATGGAAGCGTCTGTAGCTGTTCAGATCCATCCCCTTTGTATCTTCCCAAGCCACCTACTTCAGTGAGTTGTTCAAGAACAATTTAATTTCACATTGTCATTTATATTAGTCAAGTCATGGTGACTGTTAAGTAGAGGAGAGAGTGATATTATTAATGAATGAACATTTAGATTTTTAACACACACACACACACAAGCGTTTTCATATTCTTTTCTTGTTTTTTCTTTTTTTTACAGCTCCTTAACTTTACAACGTTTAATGTGCCAGTAGCTGTTATTGCCAGTAATCGTCCTCATTATTTATTCAGGTATTTTATTACACGTTGCATATATTGCATTCAATGTTTTTTTTGGTATCTTTGTCGTCTCCATGAAACTGAAATGCAAAAGGAGATATTAAATTGACATTTAATATGAAATTTATGTGTCTATTTAGGATGTTACGCTCTCTTTTATCTGCGGAGGGGGCGAATCCGTCAATGGTGACTGTTTTTATTGATGGTTACTATGAAGAGCCCATGGCAGTGAGTCGTTTATTTGGACTACGAGGCATTCAACACACTCCTTTGGGTGTACGCAATGCACGTATTTCACAACATTACAAAGCTTCCTTGACTGCTACCTTTAATATTTTTCCACATGCTAAGTATGCCATTATTGTTGAAGAAGATTTAGATGTTTCTCCGGATTTTTTCACGTATGAATATTAATATTATTTTTTAATTAATATTTAATTTAATTATGACGAATATTTTACCATAAAAAGAGAGAGAAACATAGGACAGAATATTTACTTTCTCCATATTTATGTACTTTCACTTGTTGAAAAAAAATATTTTGTGACATTTATGAACCCAGTAAATATTCTCAAATTGGTTGAGAAGATTTACATGGAGCCTAAGAATATTACCAGGTTTGTTTAAATTTATCGGTTCAATGGTACATATATGAAATTCTTGTGATGTTTGTTGGGAGTGAGCAAAAGACTCTCAAATTGCAATGCAACGAACCCAAACTCTCTCTAGAGACTTTGGCTAAATTTAAAGAGAGGAGGAGGAGTTGGAGAGTTAGAGCAAAAAAGGGAATTTGATGGAGTTTATGATTGTCAGATGTTTCTCTTTCCTTTTTTTGGCTATTTTTGGTACATGAAACATGACAGATTTTTTTTCTCTCTTCAATGTTTGTGTACAGTTACTTCAGTCAAACTTTAAGACTGTTAGAAGAAGATCCAAGTCTGTATTGTGTGAGTGCATGGAATGACCAAGGCTATGAACATACAAGTTCAGATCCTACTATGACCTATAGTAAGTTGAAATATATTTTTACATGTATTTATTTGAATGCACATTCTATTTTTAATTAATTAAGAGCACAAGAATCCTGTCAAAAACGTGTTTAATTTAGGAGAACTATAATTTCAAATTAATTAAGACATGTTTGATTTTTTGTTTGTTTTGTGAAAATATTTTGTGTACACAAAAAAAGACGTGCAAGTTTAGCATTTAATTGTGAAATTTATGCTCTTTTTTAATCTTTTCCCTTCACTCCTTTTTTAGGAGTTGAGACAATGCCAGGACTGGGATGGATATTAAAGAAATCCCTTTACAAAAACGAACTGGAGCACAGGTGGCCAACTCCAGAAAAGGTTTGTTAAGACTTTTTTTCCCCTAAGTCTCTGTTTGTCAAACACTTTTGAGAGATGCTCTTGACTCATTTTAACTTTTGTGTACAAGGAGAATTTTTGTGCTTTTGATAAATTGTCTAATTTTTCCTTCTCTCTCTTTTTTTAACATTGGCAAAAGTCATGGGTGGTCCCAAGTTTTTTTTTCTTTTGAAAAGAATTATGTGAAAGCTTGTATATTTTTGAATGTTGAATTGTGTGAATTTCATTTTTTTCTCATCCTTTGACTCTTCAACTCTCAAAAGACTTCCTGGTGGAAAGAAACATCTGGGTAATTTGTGTACTTTTTTTCTGTCTCCCTTGTTATACAGAACTGGGATTGGGACATGTGGATGCGACTGCCAGATATTCGGAGAGGACGTGAATGCATCATTCCAGATGGTAAAAGTTTAAATTTTGCATTGTATTCATCATTCTACAAATATGACATAATATTTACACTCATTAACATTTATCCCTCTTTTTTTCTTGTCCAAAAAATGTCTATAGTTTCCAGAACTTTTCATTTTGGAGCTTCGGGTCTCAACATGAATTCTTATTTTCAAGACGTGTACTTTAAGAAAAGGTCATTTAATACTAAAATTGGTGTTACCCTCACCAACTTAGACAGGTAATGACACCAAATGGAATTTTACACAAAAGAAACATTATTAAAGATGATGACAGTCGGCGTGACACTAACGATTATAATTTATAACATTTTATTTAATTTTATTTACAGTCTGAAGAAAAGCAATTATGAAAAATTGTTAGAAAAAACCCTGAAAGGGGCTCAAGTGCTGGATCACAGTAAAAGTCCCTGTGAGCCCAACTTTGTTCCATCCTCATCTAAGGTAAAAAGGAGTCAAAAATTATAAAATTTATAATTTTATAATTATAACTTAAGTACAAAATTAATTTATAATAATTATAAATATTTTCATTAACTTTTCTAGGGGGATTCTTTCGTCATGTTCATCAAGATGGACGATCCAAGAGACTACAAGACTTTTTTGGCAATAGCAAAAGTATGAAATTATTAGTATTCTACAAAGACAATCAATTTTATACGTAACAAATTGAAGAATTACATTGTTCTATATATATTTTTTTTTACTCTTATAGTGTTTCAAAATTTGGGATTTGGACGCACGAGGATTTCATCGTGGTCTTTGGAGAATTCATTGGAAATCCAATCAGCTCCTGATCGTTGGAGTTCCCAGTTCTCCATACTCGTAAGTTTCAACTGACAAGATAAAATATATTGAGCATGAAAAAGGTGTGGAATGTTTGATTTTAACAATGGAAAATAATATTTATTTATTTTTTATATTTATATCCACATAGGAAATACAAACCATCAAATGTAACGCCAATTTATTTGGAAACTGTGGAGAATACTGGAAAAGAGAGAGGAGATGGAAGAAGCTATTGAGAAAATTGACGACAATCAATTCCATGCGGGTTTCAACAAAACAAGTGAATTCTTTCTTTCTTTTTGAAGTGATGATGATCTCATGGGAGGATCTTCAAGAAGAAAAAAAAGGGAATTTGTACATCAAAGTGTCGTCTTGATGTCAAGGCTAAATTTGAATCCATATTAAATGAAAAAAAAGTCTGTTGCTCTGGGACCGGCTGAATTTCTTTTTTTTGCCAACAGCCATGTATTATAAACCCCCCTTATATTATTATAATGTAATAATACCTAATAGAGCATAGGGAGAATCAAAAGTAACTCAAATCAAGTTGATTTATTATCTCCGATTTGACTGTGATGATGTTGACGACGTGTCATGTTGTCAAAAAAAAAAAACTTTAAACGCCAGTTGTTGTTTTTTTGCCGTGATTTATTTTCTTCCACTGTTCTATTTTATTTCACTTTTGCTATATAGATAAATTTATTAATATTATTAAGCGGCGAAATAATCGAAACGAGAGAGAGAATATTAAAGGTCAAGTCATATAAAAAATAATACTTAAGAAATTTTATATATTATATAAAATTATTACATTATGTATGATATATGTCACGAGATTCGTATTTCTCTCGTTTATATTTGTCGCAACTCAACTTACTTTGTATTTTTGTGTGTTATGAGTGTCATGATGAAACAAATTCAAAACCAAACCAAAAAAAATGGATCTGTTGTAGACTGTAGTGAATGTTCTTCTTGCAAAAAAAAACTTAAACTTTATTTTCTTGTACGTTTTCCTATACAAATAAAAAAATAGACATTGATAGTGTGCTACTCAAACAAACAAAGTTTCAGGTTACCTGAATGAAACACACTGAATATTTTTGTCCGTGTTATATTTATACAGTCTCTCTCTCTGTCTGTCATCTTCTTCCTTAAGCCATCCTATTTTCCATGACGGTATAAATATATTAGACAAACAAGAAACTAAGACTTTTTTTTTAAAAGAAAGAGAGAGAAAAAAACAAGTTTAGTTCCTCTCGAAAGAATATTAAAGAGAAAATGAAGTAAAGTTTGTTATTTCATAAAAATAAGAAGAATGTTTGTACAAGGTGAGATTTTTGATACGGAAGATGAAGATACGACTATATTGTATAAGTATAAGTAAGATATTACAAAAAAAACACAAGATATTATTTGTTATGTTTCTTGAATTTTGAAACAAAAATAAATTTATGCTCTCCATTCTCTCGAGTCACTAAGATACATATATGAAATATTATTAATACAAAAAAAATGATTATTCATAAGATTATACACTACACTATTATTTATCATGTTGTTACTTATATCACTAGTAAAAAATATTGTTATTAGAGATTTTTTCATTTATATTGATGTTGTTCCTTCTTAGTCGCCTTCTCTCTCAATCTATCTCTTTAATATCCGTAATATATATATAAATATATATATATTCTGTTTCATCATGCCTAAGAGACAATAAAAAGTCAAAAATATAATATATACATGATAATAACTTGTAAAATTAATCTTGTTTACACTTGACTAATGATTAGTTCTCTGTGCCTCATCCTCATCCTCATGTTTCTCATGTCCAAAGGAAAAAAAATAGTCAAGACGATGCATACAAAGTAATTTAAAGACGGTACAATATGCTAAAACAAGATAAGGATTAATGAATTAAATTAAACTTTTCATCAAAATTCTTTTTGAATACACAATCCTTATATTACATTGTTTTATATATAATAAGAGATGACGTCATATTTATTGATTCATTTTATCTTTGTATAGTTTTTGACATAATGGTACATGTACAAGTATATAATATTATATTGCCAAAAAATTCTGTTTTTAGTATATGTCACGTCATCACCATGATTTACACCACACCAAGTAAAGAAATTTTCCCATTTTCCATCTTTTCCACTCCTTTTTGTACTGAATATACGTTCTAGAGACAGAGAGGAGCAGGCCACATCGTCCATCATCAAGACAGAGAAACAGGGCACATGGACTATAAAGGAGAACTTTTTGGAGGGACGTTGGTTTAGGTTGTGTGTGTTGAAAATAAATTACAATTCGATTCACATTTTTAGATGAAATGGAGTTTCAACAGTTTCTCTCTCCACTGCACTGCACTAAATTGTATGGTCCATAGGGATGTGGAGGTACACGCAAGTTGACTATTTAGAAGGAAGATGATGTTTTTTCATGAGAGATCATACGGAGGCTATATTTTGATCCACCTTCGTGTCCGCTGTGGTGAGGCCAGTGAGGGGGTAAGAATTTTCTGTAGTGGGATTGTCATGACAACACAAAAGGGTTTTGAGTCTTCTCCGACTGGAAAAGTTCAAGAATCCAGGTGCATGATGATTATTTTCATCACCATTATCACTGTACATCCATAGACGTTGACGTCGAGCGTAACGACAGAGAAGGATAGTCAGTAAGATCACATAAACGGTGAGGACCACGGCTACATAAATACCTATAATCATCAACAACAACATTCTCAATCATTTTATATATCTTCCGTTGCCTAGGTACTATCCATATCTATATTGTATATATGTACATAGTTTTGATAGTCTTCATATATAATTATTTCCTGTCTCTTCCTCTTTGTGGTGTACATCAATTTATGTACATCGTTGTCTAGTTTTGACGTTAATACATCAAAACACATTCCAACGGGTTGTTAGGCGTCAACATGTACATAAGATTGACATTTAAAATTATTGGGAACAACCCTCAGCTGAGGAGAGACCCTTGAATGTCAACATTCTGTAGGGACAGCCAATCCAACTGAACATTTTGTTCTAGTTGGTAGGATCGAAGCCCAATTAAAGATGAAACTAAAATCAGTAGTAAAGAGACTAAAGAGCACAACTTTTGTACAATAAAACTTTTCTCCACTGATTCTCTCATGAGGGTCTTCCATCCAATTTTAACTGGGAGAAAGCTGGTCAAGTGACTTTAGTTTTGGAAAAAGACGGAGAAAGGGAGCGTGTGGTATGGGAGAACATTTCTTTGACAAATAAAAGTCAAATTATTTGCACAATCTAAAGTGTAGAGTACAATGACTGCCATTGATTTTGAAGACTTTAAAAGCCCCACATGGATCCCATTTGACAATTGCTTATAGAATGTAGAACTTGAGAATCAATGAATTGATTGTTCTGCATAATACCAACTTTCCCAACTTTTATTAGTTAGGCAAATGACCCTACAAGTGCTCAACTCTCCCGTCTTTTGTCTCTTCACAAAAAAAAATTTTGCGTTATTTTGTGTGAATAGTCCACTTTTCACTTTTGTCATTCTGAAATGCGGCCAAAAAAGAGTTGTCTGTGTACTAGTCAGAATAGGAATACAGTTCTATGAACTGTACACAAACGGATAGGGGGGAGGAGGATTTTATATGAGATTGTAAATATTATTACGTAATTTATAGTACAATAAATTCCCTCGTTTTTGTCCTTAAGGCAATTTTATCAAAAGAATGGCTCTCTCTGCTTAGGATTGTCATGGGCAAAAACCCAACTCAAATGAAACTGAGTCAAAGAGACCGGTGGCTATACTTTTGTGTACTTGCCATTTCCTTTGTAAACATAAAATAAAATTCTACCTGTCACTATTTAATTTGGTGAAAATTAGTGAAAGTATTTTATGTCTTTCTCACAATTTAATATCTGTACTGTTGTAGGTACAACAGTACAGAGAATGGTTCTATTTGTACACCCAAAATGTGTCGGACGTTCTTTGAAAATTTCATTTTCAATTTCCGCAATGACAATCATCATATCCATTTTTATGAGTGAACAAATCCTGTTTCATTAGTTTATTATTAGAGAGTTCTTCCATTACATTGAATTTACTAACGGGACAAAGTTTAAAAAAACTAGAATTTCAAGAATTTTGCTAGGCAAAAAAAAAGTTTCTAGGAAACTAATAATATTCATGCTAAAAATATTTTTCAGGCTAAATAATGCATAACAAGAGTAGTACAGAGTGGGAGTGATGATGTATGAAAGCCATTTAAGAGATACATCAACTAGAATATATTTGGAGAGAAGAAAAGTGACTTTAAGCTACAAGTGTAAGTTTTCTTCATGAAGATTCAAATTTAATACAAAAACATGTTTCCTACTCGCTAGCTTTACAAAATATATTTTTTTATAAAATATAGAGAGAGTCTTACTGATGTGATAACAAGTTTAAGTTTGAGTTTACTCATGGCTCATGGCTCATGAAACTTTTGGTTGATAGTTATTTTGTTAACCTTAGACAACTTAAGCTTCCAGTTTATGAATGTTAGTAATATAATTTAATATAATAATAAAATATAACACACACACACATATTAATAGTTCTCTAACCTGCATTGGCTCGGCTCTCTTTATGCATTGCCAGAAGTTTCTCTCTCTGCTCTGAGGGCATTGTGGGTTTCTTGTTGAAATGTGGCGATCGTAGACTGTACAAAGATGTTCCATTATTCCCATTCATTTTCTCCCCCCCCCTCTTTTCTTCCACTTTCTCCTCCTTTTTAGGGTGTCTCAAATTTTCTCTTCTTCTGAGTAGTCCCCCCCCATCATGAGTCACAGTCAAAAGAGTATAAGAGAAAAACAAAGGATGGTATCATGTATTAAATTGTTATATTTACTTACATAGTTATTATATTAAGTATATAGTTTTGACCAAACTAATGATAATGAGTTGAAAATCTGTTGATCAGTTGGTGAGTCTTGTTGCCAAGCAATGGCACGAAGATACGTAAAACTACCTAAAATCCTGTGGCTCACCTCCCATCTCAAAAGCCCTTTGTGTAGTCTCTCTCTCTCTCTCTTTGGTGTTATTTTTCCATTACTAAAATTAACACTGTCCTCCTTTTAAACTCCTGAGAGAAGCCAGAGAATAAAAGAAAGAGATGAGATTCCTTTACTATTACACATTAAAGATCACCAATATCCGTTTCTTTATTCTTGGAAGGTACTCTCCTAGTGTTTTTAGAAGAGATGAGATGAACCAGGATTTTTTTTTCTTACGGAGAAAGAAGAATGGAAAATGACCAAACATGGTTTTGTATACAAGTCTCTAAAGCCACTTTAGAAAATTGAAAGGAAAGGAGAGAAAAAAAAGGAAAGTCAGCATTCTTACCTATGTCATTTATATGGTTCGGTATTAGGAGTACACATAAAAAAATAAGATTTATACTTGTAAGCCACCACTTGACTCAGAAAGGTCTTGAATCCTAATGGACAAAACATCAATTGATGACATGACCACTATTTAGACCATCATGAACATACTCAATCAAAAGGAGGGTGTGGAGTGAAAGCAACTAATTCTCGACACAGGGGTCGACAAAGGGCGTAACAACAATTCAAAAGGTTACGACGAGCATGACTTAACATGGACAGATAAACGTTTTATCTATTTCGTCGATCGCTTTTAGATTGGAACACACACACACACAACTTTCTCTCTCTCTCAGAATGACTTGCCAGCTGTTTCTAGAGAGAAATTAGGATTTCAGATTCTTCTTTTACATTGTTCATAGCCCAAACTCTTGGTATTTAGACAAACTTGATCCTGAACAGATTCCCCCTCTCTTCTCCGTCTTCTCCTATTGTCACTGACGATGAGACTCGTAAACCACAAGGAAGAGAGAGATACAATAAACGAGTTATTACAATGAAGAAAAAGGGGGATCAAGACACAAGAGAAAGTAGTTGAGCTGGACTTTCTCTTTTGTTTAGACGTATCTGTGTCTGTATCGGGAGTGCAAAAAAAATTGGGAGAGAGGCTTGACTATCAAATGGTATAGATATAAGTGAAGCAAGTTGATAGATGATGGAGGGAATTGAGAGAAGAAAGACTCATGGAGAAAAAAAATGGGAGTAAAAAACAAGTTGTGTAATCCAGGCTCCTCTTCTTGTGTAAAACAACCATTATCCCCCCTTTTGTCTTGTTTTCTCTCTCTCCGCTCTTTCTCTCGCTTCCAAGTTTCCCCTTGCCAACCTTGTAATCTTATCACATTCCTTTTTAACTTGTTCAACTTTCACTCTCAACTGATCAAGGAAAAGTCACAGCTAAAAGTCTTTCTCTCTCCTCTCTCTCTCTTTGTACAAAAATGAAGGAAACATCAAAAGACACGGCCTTTTTTCAGGAAGGCTCAAGTCTCTTTTCTTTTACACCTTTTTTTGTCAGGAGAATACAATAAAGAAAAAATACAATAGATTTCAAAACTATTTACGACTACTAAACTTTATTATTTGATTCTTTTCAATTTACTTTTTTTTGATCATTTATTTTTACAACCGATTACTTTTCAACTTGTTAACAAAGTCCATGAAATTCATTTCTTAATGATAAAAAAACCAATTCTAAATTCCTCTACAAATATTCAAGAGTATCTGTATAAATGTCACTTGATTATTTGTGTCTGTAGTTTGGCAAATAATCCAATTATTTAATTAACGTGTGTGTGTGTGTTGATCTGTATAATCTTCCATGGAGAATCTCATGAAGGGGAAATGTGTTGTAGAATTTCGTAAATATAGAATAAAAAAAATGTTTATTGTGTCAGTAAATATTTCAGTGTGTACTTTTCTCTCTGCAATTTTGTACAGGAAAGTCCAACTGTTGTTCCACTCAAAATTTGATTTAGAGCAAAACCTTTCAGACAGTTGAATTTATGAAACCTTGACTAGATCATAGATGTATACATAGATGTGTAGGAATATTACAAAATAATTAGTCACTTGTCTCTCTCTCTGTTCTTATATTTGACTAAAAGTTGTAGAGAAAGAGAGAGAGCCAATTTAAATTTATATTTCATAATTCTGTTTCAGTTTTCTCTCTTTCTCTCTTTTGCTGTCGTCATTTGACAAAGTGCTGGCGAGTGGGATTAAGTTAGCATCCTATTATTATTACATTGATAATTTCAACAGCACGACGCCTGTCTCTCTCTCTCTCTGTCTCTATAGCCAATCTTCTCTGAATTCACATCTCTATAGATTTTGATCAAATCAAACCCCCTCAAGTAATATTCTTGCCTATAGAATTTTGTGAAGCATGATTTGCAAAACTCTTGTACCAACATGTTGGTGTATAATGTAACACTTTCTCCACAGAGAAAGTTTCTCTCTCTCTCTCTTTTTACTTTTCGTCAATAAGATTAGAATACCACACGAGCACAAGTAATTTTATACCCCCTTCATTCCAATCTTCTCTCTCTCTCTCTCTAGAGCAAACTCCAGCCAAGCATTAGTTTCACATTAATCAGCTGCCTCGTCGTGTTGACACGTCTTAATTATTAATTCATTTTTAAAGAAAGAGAGAGAGAGAGAGGGAAATTTTTTTGGTGAGTCTTACTCCTTGAACAGTCAAAGTGAAAGTGAAAGATAAATAGAGATCTTGTTACCAAAAAAAAAAATATTTTTTACCGTCTTTTTTTCCTTGTTCCCCAAAGAATTTTAATATTTTCCATCAAATTCCCTCAAGGCTCAAATTTTTTTTCTAAAAATAAAACCAAAGTAAAAAAAATGACAGGATTCTTTACTAAAAAAAATTGATATAAGACGGCGAGTTTATGTAATGAAATGGAATTATTCCACGAATGAGAAATATAAAAAAAAGCAAGTTTTTTTTAAAACATGAAAATCTTTAGAAATATGGAAACTCCATCAAGTGTACATTCAGTGTGGAATGTGGTAGTGAAAAAAAAGAGAAAATTTGACACATTAGAATATTTTGAAGATTTATATATGGATACCATATTGAATATTTTTTTTATATCTCAACATGAACAGGCTTTTTTTCCTGGAGATTCACCAATTGGAATTACAAAAGGAAAGGGAAATGAAAGAGTCCAGAGTCTTTTCCTTTATTTAGGAAGGAAGAAAAATTTTCTCTTTTTTTTTACTTTTTTGAATGTATAAGAAATAAGGAAAAATTTCGTTTACAAGTCTCTGTAGGGTAATTTATAAATTTAAATTTCACCAGTTGAAATTACTTGTCTCTCTCTCTCTCTCTACAATGAATGTTATATGCAATGAAAAAAATTCGTTTTTATTCTCCAGAAAGAATAAGGCATCTTGGTTGTTATAGTACATTTAAAAAAAATGATTTAAAGCCAAGACTTTTTATATAAAAAATGAAGTTTGGTGAGAATTTCATGGGCTGCATAGTAGTCAACCATTTAAGTGGGAGTGAGAGAAAGAGACAAAAAAAATTGTATGAGAAAAAGTCCCAGGGGAGTTGAATGCAAGTTAATGAATTGGGAGGGGAAATGACTGTTATATTTCTAGATAGTTGTTTTTATATTTAAAATTTTCTCTATTTTTTGTAAATGTGAATATACATGTGTGCACATGTATCACATGTACTTCAATATGGCGGAAATTTGAACATTTTAATAAATGTTTGTATATTAATTTTGATCTGTGAATAGACCCATCCCTCCCCCTCCTCCCCGCCTCTCTTTATGTGGTGCGTTGTCTTATGGACAAAAAAAATGGGAATTAATCATTTGCATTCACTGTGGAGAAAGCTACATAAATACACGTGTTGTTGTGTGAGCATTGTATTTTGTAGAGAGAAGAAAGAAGAGTTTTTTTTTGCATGACGAGAGACGAAGAATGATGGAGGAACATGCGAGCCATTCATTAGTTATGAAACAAGTTTTATGTGGGAGATGAGATGGTCATTATTATTTGGCCAAAATAGATTATTGGATGAATGGAATTGGTCCTTGTCTTCTATTTTTTTGAACAATTCACAATTGGGAAAGAAATTAAATGGAGGAAAGTGGATTGCCAAAAAAAAACTTTTTAATTTTTGGACTGTTGATGAGGTACTTATTTACAAATTAATGAAAAATTAAGTCAAGAGTTTGGCTAGACGAGTTAAAATGTTAGAAGTACACAAAACTTTTTTTTTCTGAATTATGAATTTCTGAATGTGAAATTCATCGTAATTCTTTTCAATTTCAATTCAAAATTTTGAACTGGTTGACCTGATTCAGAGAAAAAAAAGTTGGATATTATAAAGTACCACTAGACTCAAAATGAACCACAAAAAAACAAAGTTGAAAGATAAAGAAGAGAAAAGAAGCGTGTCAAAAGTTGAAAAGTAATCTCTGGATTTTTTTTAGTGTTAGTGTAGACTTGGGACTATTTAAAATTCTAGTCTCTTCTCTGTTCTATTGATTTTATTATCTCTCATTTTCTCCCGTACATTTACATGGAATGTACATACGTATAAATATAAAGTTGGAAGATTATGTCAAGAAAAGTCGTCAATCTCACCTGCCCAACAAGTTTTTTCTTTGGATGATGTGTCTACATGATGATAGTCAGTTAATGACGCGTCTAGTCCAGGTGTTGACAATGACGATCACTCAACTGGATTGTCATTGAAATGATCATCAACTAAGACCCACCTGACAGCTCAAGTTTTCCTCATATTCATATTCACCAAAGATTTCAAAGTCACTTTCCCCCTTTTCTCCATTGTGTCAATAGAGAAAGTCCACATGACATTCTTTGTGGGCCATTTTTTTCTATTGAATGGGAGGATCCCTATGGATCTCATGAATGATCATGTATGGGAAGAATGTTATATGTACATTCACAATGTGAAAAGAATATAAAAGGTTTGTAGTCAACATTCTTCAAATATTACAAAGAAATGAAAGGTAAACTTTTTCTCTCTTTGATACTTTCCCTCAAAAAATATTTTTCAAATGTTCCTCCTTAAAATTAAACTCTTCACATCCCACAATGATATAAATTGAGAGAGAATATTAAATATATAAGTGTTTATGTATGAAACTGAGTTGGCATATTTTCAAAAAAAAAATATATTTCAACTCTAAAAATATTGATTAATGACTTAATACAGTATTCCTTTCCTTATTGAAAAATAATTTGATAGAAAAGCACTTAAATTTAGTTTTCATCTTCACCTATAGTGGGTAGTACAAATATTGTACATAGCTCTCTCTCTCTCTCTCTCTTCAGATGTAATCTAGAATTGAGGGAGAAAGGCATGAAGGCTCGATCATGTAGATTATTTTTGAGTCAAGAGACTTTACCATCCATCAAAATATAATTTCTTGAAAATCCAAAACACCATCTCTATTCCAATCCTCCTCCTCCGTCCTTGGTCTTTCACAAAATAATATATAGTGCCCCTAACACTACCTTGACTAAAAAGGTTTCGTAGCAAAAAAAAGGATTGGAAAAGTCATACGTGCGTAATCGAAAAGTTTTTTTTTGTTCCTATCATACATACTATGGAATAAAAGAGAAAGTCGGTGAGGAGAAAAGAAAATATAATTGTGTTTTTACTCATAAATCCTCTTTTTTGACACAGACACACTCCATAAAAGAAGAGAGAGAGAGGAGTGAAAGGATTTAATTGTGGTTGGGATTACATAAATATGAAAGGCCACTGGCACCATGGCACTTGATTGGCCACCCACCGTTACATTACCCATGAAACGCTCAAGATGGATAAACATTCTTTACTAAATGTTGACATCCCAAGCTCAAAATGTAAGCAGTGGGGAGAGACACGAGGGGAAAAAAACTTGACTTTGGATTTCTTCAACCCTCTCGGCTCTCTCCCATTAAGGGACCAAAAAAAAATTGTTTACTTTTGTTCAGACCACTCCACACTTTTTTTTAAGTAAGCCCCAACCACTAGAGACACAGTACAATGTACGACTACATAGCCAAGGGAGGGATTGCACTTTGTACAGAGGAATACCTTTGTCCTTTTTTTGTTTATTTACTATTGATTTTCACTTTTAAAACCATTTTAAACGTTTATGTGCTTAAAGTAGAAAAAAAAAGTTGCTTTTACCTCCAAAAAGTTTTTTTTTGGGGGAGTGAAAACCATGTTCAAAAATAAATACTGTACAATTTATCTCCACTTTCATAAATCATAACTGTATTTATTTATTTTTGAAGAAAAAAAAATGAAAAACAATTTTGACTGGGAGTAAAATATGGCAAGAAAATAAATAATCATTTTTGCCATGATGAAAATGACCACTCGAGTGTTTTACAAGAGAAATTTCTCTTGTGGGCATTACTGGAGATTAAAAAAAGAGAAATTGAGCAAGAAATATATTGCGCTGGCTGTGAAAATTATGAGGATAACGAATGTGAACACATTTTTGGTCAAGATTGGTAATCACAGTGGCCATGGAGAGAAGATGAGAGACAATTTATTATACATGTACATATTAATCCTTCGTTTTAGACTAGACTTGGACAGGCATGGAGAGGGGCAGGGGGGCTGAAAGTGATATGAATTATTGACTCTGACAGAGATTGTGAATTGGCACTTGAAAATATGAGAGAGGTTACAAATCAAAATAAATTAACATTTGAACGTACCATGACTTGATCTCATTTATCTTTTTTTTAGGAAAAAAAAGCTACCGCTTATTAACCAAGAGGACTTCAAAGTGTTCCATTAGATGATATTAAACATCTAAATTATATCATTTTTCATATCCTCACCAGTTCAAAAGGTAAGCAGTTATATTTTGTCAACATGAGAGAATGAAAATTGACTCAAATTCAAAAAAAAATCCCTGACTAGACTCTGATTAAGTCACTGTAGAATGTAAAAAAATACGGCGAAAATGTTGTTCTCTCTCTTTATATGGAAAACATAAAGTTCATGTGAAAGAGTATAAGCCGATTACAAGCCTAAAAGTGTAGGGGAAAAATCGGAGCATTTATTTTTACAAAATCTTTTGTGATGAGAAAAGCCTTTCCATTTACTCAACACAGAGCAGAGTCTCTCTCTCTCTCTTTGGTTTTCTCTTTTATTATTAATGATGATGAGACAGACTGTAAAATTCCACAAAATATAGTCTGATGACCTCAAGGGTAAATTTTAATTGTGAATCTTAAGCAGAGACAAAAGTTGTGCTAATATTTCATACAATATTTGCACACACCCCACAGGCATTAATGTGCAGGGCCGTGTGATGCACATTGTGCATGAAAATAAATTGGAAAAAGGAGACTAAAATAAACTTGGGATGGTGATTGTGAAAAACCAGATTGGGGGATTGTAGATTTTCAAGTTGAAGCTTTCAATCCTGTAGCAAGGAAAATCATTGTTCACTGTCTCTCTTATTTCATGAATAATTGAAGTTAAAAAACCCGAGTGTAAGGACAAGAATCAGATTTCTAACTAATTAACGTCACAATAGTCAACGTGGGGTGATAAGTAAGCTCCATTTTTCAATGTTTAACTTGCCTACTGTAAAAGCTCCACATTTTACATGAGATATCTGATCTCCTTTTTCTTTTCTATTTGACAGGGACTATCTGTAAACCACAATTTTTACATGAATTTGAAAGACTCTTTAAAATAAACTCAAACACAAAATACAGAAAATTCACAGCTCAGTCCCCCCTACCCACAAAACTTTCACTTTCACTTTCCCTTTTCTCCACAACTTTTTTAAGCTTTTCTCCCCAACTCTAACAAATTTGAAAACTACTCACAATTCCCTGTTCAGGTTTTAACATGGAACAAGGAACGAGGAGGAGGAGGAGTGTAGGTTACGTATGAAATGACAAGTTTTTTTGTGATAAAAAGAACAAGAATATAATTTAAAAGCTTAACCATTATCTTTCTACATTATTTAGCATGAAATGAATCCATGTAATAATTCCATTTTCATCCTCTTTCTCCTTTTTCTAAAGAAAAGCCACATAAGGTGGGTTAACAACTTTCTCTTCTCAAGTTTTCTCTCTCTCTGGAACAATTGTGAATGACATAATCATTGGGACATGAAATGATTAGCTGACATTTATACTCTTTGTACTGATGTACATGTTTGAGACAAAAAAACTTGAGTTTGAACTGACAAGGTAAAAATTATAAGAAATGACACGAATGTCAAGCATGAACAGCGGGATAGATTCACAACAAGAGAACTATATAAAAACTAATACATAACCAGCTGCCACGAAATTAAGAAAGGAACAGATTGTAGATATTGTGCTCCTCACTAGAAGGCTTATGAAGGGACAGAAAGAGAGGAGGAGGAATGGGGGGGGGGGCATAAAAAAGTTTTGGCCAAGGCTTTTTAACTGACAGTCTATTTAGAAGTGGAGCGAGTGTGTGTGTGGAGCATCTAAAAAACTAAGGGTTGTCCATGTGTCTGTTTTGTCTTTTGACAGTGTTCACTACACGTGAAAATTACCTGTCCTCCACTTTATCCCATTTCTTCATCTTATTAAGTATGATACATACAGATATGATGGTTCAATATTTACTACATTCCCCCACCTCCAAATTCATAGAAAGACAGGTGAGACAACACGGGGAATAATTAGTCAAGGACTTGAATGAACACATAACAAAAATTGAGGCTGGAGGGAAAAAATTTGTGTTAAAATGTTATGGGATGTGGATACTAAATTGAATGTAAATGTAGATCAATATTCCATTTTATATGTACCTGAAATACCTAGAATAAATAAATAAAAAAAGAGACTGGGGGGGGGGGATGAGTGCTCTTTAAAGAAGTAAAATTATACCACCATCATGTGGACAGGAAAACCACATCAAGGATGTAATTTCACCTTACTTATCAAAACAGGAAGGATACAAAGAGAGAGAGAGAGAAAGAGAGAGAGAGAGAGAGAGTAAAATTTTGTACTTGGATTTTAGCCAAAATAAATTTGTGGAAATTGAATCTAAGAGTAAAGTGAAAGGAGTGAAAGTTGACAAAAGACTTGTTTTTTCACATGGGAGAGATAGAGAGTATGTATAAGTACTAAACTGTTTTTTCAAAACAATTTGTCCTTGACTCTATGAGTTTTTTTACTTTGAAAAAAAAGAAACACAATAAAGACATATTAGGGAGGACATGCGTCTCCACTTATTAGGTTATCTTCAACTGTCAAAGTATACAATATTTACGAGTACTCTCTTTTTTATTCTCTCTCTCTCTCTCATGGCAGGTAAAGTGTACTCAGAAAAAAAGTTTTTTTAGTATAATAATATTTTAAAACTTTCCTCTTCCTCAAGATGTAGAAAGAGACAAGATAATGTTGTGAAATGGAGCAAAATGCTCCATTTTCCATCATTATTTCCTCCATACAATTAAATTTGTTCTTTTCTTCCTTCTTCTGAAACTGACAGTTGTTGAAACAAGGACAAAAAAAATATATAATTTGAAACAAAAGTAACAATATTATTTCAATATTACAATCGTCAAGTTATATCTACTGTCCACAATGTAAAAAACATACATAAAAAATAATGATTAATGAATAGTGTATGATTTTAATGATAGAGACAACAAGTGGGTGTGTATGTGTGCAATGTGTGTGAGTACATAATGTTGTACATGCAATACAAATATTAGTACATCATTTAGACAAATTAAAGTGAAGCGTAATGAGGCCAAATTTAGTTGGAAATTGGGAGGTCATGCTTACACACACGCATTTATTTCTCCCATGTAAAACAATAATAAAAGGTAAAATGAAAAGGGATACAAAACATTTTTAGGGATCAAATTTCATTTGGTCTTGCTATTTTCTTCAGTCACGAAAATTTCCCTTGAAAACGTGTTTTTACATCTGTGAAATACGTGAAATCTTCTCTCTCTCTCTCTCTCTTTATTTTAGTTACCTTTCTACAAATAAGATAAAGTTTCTAAAAGAAAAAGAGGTCTAGAAAAGATCAAAAAAATAAGAGAATTACTTACAACTTTTTTTTTTTACAAATTTACCTAAGGTATTTGATCAGAAGTAAAGTGTTCATATTTGGAAGACTCCAGAGTCTGTTTTTTGTACAACAATAAATGAAATTTGGATGAGCTCAACCATCATACTCAAATTACGCAACTGGGAACAAAGTGAAAACAGAGAAATGAAGAAAAGTAAATTCAATGTTGTCCGTACTTTCACTTTAATAAATACAACAGAAATAAACTAGGAGTATTTATTCTATATAATTCATCCCGTTGTGAATCTTTCAAACGTGAAGAACCTCCCTCAGTTCTATTTTATATTCTATTACTTTCCTCCGTCCATTCTCCTGTCCTCTCTTTCCATGTCTAAAATCCCGCTTGGTTGATTTAGAATTTAGGTTTTTTTTCCAGAGAGAGAGAGAGAGAGAGAGAGAGAGAGAGAGAGAGAAACAGTCAGGAATAAAAAGCTGCTCATGTTTTGAATGTCATGTAGGGAGACTAGAAGACTTTGGTATATTATTCATCCCTTGTTTACTTTTTAGCTCTTTCTAAAGAAAATACTTGAATTTGTCTATAACTCAAAGTACAGATATGTAGAAAAAAGAAAAATAGCCAAAGCTTATAAAAAACACACACCACTATAATCGACAAGGACGTCAAGCTTTGGTGATCAGGGAATGTATAGCAAACAAAATCTATATAACTTTCTCTCCTACTTAATATCATATTACTTGACTTGATATCAAAAAATATAACATGTTATATTTTGTACTTCAAACCCAATTTCTCCTTGATATCCCATAACAATTTATGTATATCTGTAGTAGGCAAACTCAAATATGATAAAATAAATAGAGACATGCTACACAAAATAAAATGTGATTGAGTAAATGCAAGTAATATTCATAAATTGTAACATTGCATAATAATCTATAATATTATGTGGGTCTTTTTCTCCGTATACTGTCTAAAAAGAAAACATGCCTCGTTTATATATATGTATAATGCACCTACAGGCATATGTGTATAAGTAGCAAGGTTGAAAAATGATAGTAAATTGAGAAAGCGAATACAGATTAATTCTCCATGTGTTTTCTTTCAGAAATTTGACTACGTCAATAAATTCAATCTCCTCTATTGTATCCAAAATAAAATACATTCAAAGTCCTGAGATTTCAATCTGTCTCTCAATTCTCTCCATGCCATTGAAACTTGTTCTTTTTTTTTCTCTTGTGTCTGTGATTTTTTTTAATACATCTGAGTATACTTTTATGTTACTACTGTACTACTACTACTATGTTACTGGTACAGGTACAGATGAGAGTCTAAAAGTGCATGAGAATTAGCTCCAATTTGCATACACACATACTGTACATACCTGTATGTATATTTACATTGTAGATTAAAATAGATTTTCTTACAACATTTTATTACACAAAAAAGCTATGGATTAAAATGGAAACAGCAAGTTTAACTGAATTGTTCACCAAAAAATCAATTTTCAAGTCTTTGTAATAAAATACAAATTATATTAAATTTTAAATGAAAATAATAGTACAAATTGTTTGGGAATAAATTTCATTTCTCTTACACCTTGTCATTCTTGTGGTTTTTCCCCCTATTTCTCCATCATTTAACTTGTGAGAGCTGAGCTGTTTCTGGTGAAAATTATTTTTTGACAAAAACTCGTTCTACTCAACCTATGTACATACCTTAAGTAAATGGAAAATGCTTTCACTTTGAATGAATAGAAGCTCAGAATTACTTACGATTAGACAGTCGACAAGGAGAGAAGGATATGCTTTTAAATACATTTTTTTGTACAAATAAATTTGATGGACAAGAATATAAATTACAAAAAGGAGAAGGGAAAGTAATGGAGAAGGAAATTTGTCATGGAAAATTTTGTACTGTGAGAATTCCTCAACATTGTGAAATGAGAAAATTTGTGTGTGTGGGTTCTAACATGCATAAGAGTACGAAGAGGAGGAGGAGGAGAAAAATATTAAATAAAATCAAATAGATGTAGCGTGGGGGAAGACCATATAAATCATTGCTGGTGTGCACTTATTTGACAACTGAAAATGTAAGAAATGTCCCTCTAGAAAGCTATAAATTAAGCCAAACCACTCACAACTATACAGGAGACTAGTTCATGATATAAGAATAAGACAGACTTAGTCTCTCTCAGGTTATATGCACACCCCAACACTTGTTCATGAAATTGAAGAACAGAAAATTGGAATCGTTTGACCATAAAACATGTGATAAAGTTTAATAACTTGGACAGTTTTCTTCAAATCCTCTTTTAAACTTTAACACACACACTGGCCACAACGTAGTTATAGGAGATTAAATTGGACATTGATCACGAGAAGGGGGTGAGGAGTAATACGATAAAAAGATTACACAAACCTGCAAGTAGATTGGCGTGAAGAGTAGATGATTCACAAAGAGATTGATGATGTGAGTTTGGTCTGAGACGGAAGGAAACAGGGACGAAGACATGGAGGCGTTGACAGACAGAAAAAAAGGGAAGGAAAAAAAAATTCTATGTAAAATGGTGGTGATACTATCCGTCTTTTTTTAGATGGACACTAACAAGAAGAGAAAAAAAAACTGTAATGTGTTGTAAGTTCCGGTAGTCACACAACAGTAAGAACACAACGAATGTGTGTATCTTTTTAAAAGAGTGCAGAGTGCATAAAGTGGTTGCTGTGAAGGCCGACAACAAGGATGAAAGTGGAAAGTCTCAAGCGAGTGTATTTCCCTATATATTTCGTTTTTCAATTTTCACGAGCATTGAACGCGCCGAATCTTTGTTGAGGAAAAAGAGAGTGAGTGAAAAACACACAAGAAAAATGAGAGTTGTTGGCTGCCTAGAATTGCTTTGAGGTTGAACGTTTCACATACACAATATTTTAAAACAATACACCGTGACTAAAATTTTGGAAAAGCTTTTTACAAAAAAACCTTATTGGAAAAACTAAAGGCATATGTACATACCCCTACTTAAATTAGCTTTCTTTTTCACAAAAAAAGCTCCTGAAGACACATGTACAAAAAAAACATAAAATGCACCTGTACCATGCAAACCATTCCAATCAATTGCCTGGTTAGGATTCCGAGGAATTGATGAGATGGTGATTTTGCCAATTTTTTACTTGTTGTTTAACAATACTTCCCTTCTCGACAGTTCAATTAGAGTTTGAAAGCTACACTACTATAAAACCACTCAGAGAGATAGTCACTTTTTATTTCATTATATTTATTAATTTATTCCTTAGTGCCCGTGGAACTTTCTCTTTAAGACTCCTTTCAACTGGTTGGTTACCACCAAAAAAAATCCTTTGATGATAATACAAAGTCCAAAGACTCTTCAATCAAATAAGAGTCGTATCGTCGTGTGTGTCAATTTGATTTTTTCTCCCTTTCTCTCTCTCTCTCTCTATACACAAAGATATAGTAGAGACAAAGTCCGGGTGATAGTGAAATAAAAATTATACCACTTTTAGCAAATATCCTTTCCCCAGGGAGTGTTATTTACTTTTACTTGACAAGTCATTTTACAAATTTGCATATGGTAGGATGTAGTATATATATATACATATGCATAATCACAAAAACAAATACAATGGTATATATACAAGGAGTATACTTGAAATTTGTGAAATATTGTATACTTTATGAATATATAATTAGTTATGTTAGGTTTTTTCCTATCTTCTTCGAGTGCCGCCAAAGCCTGAAGCCGTCCGACTACCGGAAGATGATGACGACGTAGACGGACCAGCGTAGCCTCCTCCACTGTAGCCTCCTGTACTACTTCCCCAATTATCAAATCCCCATCCTGTACTCGGTCTTGTCCTGTATGCATTATACCCCCCATAACCCGTGTCTGTACTGTAAATACACAAAATGTACATAATGAGACAAAAAAAAATTCTCCGTTTGAAATATACTTTCTGACAATTCTATCTGTATTGTAAGTTGTCCATTATGTTTCCATTCAACTTTTTTTTAACATAAAAGTCCATATGGATAATACATTTACACATGTACAATGAGTAAAACAAGACAAATATATTAATGATATGAAAAGACATGAAAACTTACTTTCGTGCTCCAAACATGTATCCGAGCAAGCCCCTAAGGAGTTAAAGAATTTTTTTGCATATTAATATTATATATTGGCTAAAATTCAAAAGATTGTTGAGTGGAATAAAAATTACCCAGTGGCGGCTCCAGTCCAGAAACCACCTGCACCACCAGTTGATGAACTGGCTCCACTATTCGTCCCTCCACATGAGTCACCTCCCATGGATGAACTACCCTGATAATATTCGGAACGAAATCCTGCTGGAGGAGGTGGACGAGATTGAGAATCTGGTCGAGGTCCATAGTCATCATTGGTACGGCTAATTTATGGATATCATATGTATGTAGAGTATTATTCAAATATGACAAGATGGAGGAAAAATGACATTACTTGAAATAAATTCATTTTTCAAAGAAAAAAACAGTTTAAATTGTCTTGTACATACCTTCGTTGATCAGTATGCTCTCTTGGAGCTATACAAGTCTTGTATATAGCATAGACGACAAGGCCAAGACCTGCCCCTAAGATGACAGTCTCTATTGAAAAAAACCCACTCTTGCTTTTGGGATACGTGCTATATGTTGGATTTCCTTGATATCTTTGCTTTTTGTGATCATATCCTGCTTGCGTTAAATCGATAGAGTACTCCAACTACAAAATCAGAAAACCATCAACTGCTTTTATGTTTACTCAAATATGTACATATGTACAGGTCTATACATATATATATATATATAGACCTTTCTCCCTTTCTTTCATTCTCAAAAATGTCTTTTTTGTACAAAAAATATCACATCCTGTGTCATAAGAACTACCAATATGTACTTATAAGTCTAGATGATGCATCATCACGAGTAAATGTATTCACTCCCCTTTCTTCATGTCAAATTGACTGACTCTTACATAATGATTTTGTGACACTTTACTTACCCCACAGGAACCACGTAATACATATTCATCATCTGGATGATCATAGCCCTCACAGGTAATCACTACGGACCCAAATTTGTACGCATTGTCCATGTCCGCTTTGCATTCCCACTAAAAAACACAAAAGCTTACATACAATTTTCATTTTTCAAACATTTTTGTGTTTACTTTCTCCTAAACCAAATACATTTTCCCACACTACTTTCATTCCCATTCAACTCCCGTCCAGTTCGATAAAAACTTGTCAAAAGTTCATTTTTTATTGTCCCATTCATAGACATGGACATGAAAGTAAATATATGTAGTCACAACCAGTTTTATATGTCAACATTATTATAATTGTACACTCTCTATGATATGGTGTGTGGAAATTCTCTGACTTTAACCACATAGCCAGTTCATTTACTTACATCTCGTCATAAATATTCTAAAAAAAGGAACTGTCAGACTGACACGAAGAGAGAGAGAGAGTAAAAAAAGCTCATGATTAATGAAAGATTTCCGCAGAGGCCATTCCTTGAGATCATGTATTTTCCGTACACGGTAATTCGACTCTTTACTTTCTCTCCCCCTTTCTTTCTCTATGTGCAGAAAATCTGAATCTCAAGAAGCCGTGTGTGCTCTAAAAGATATTATCTTGTCACTGTGACCGTGTTCAATGTGACGTCAACTGGAAATTTATTCTACTAATTCTATTACAAAACAGAACGTACCTGAAAATCGTCCCCGTCGAATCCTCGGTTGTAGCACTATAAAAGACAAACACCAAATTAATTTTCATTTAACAGCACGTCTTTCTAGTACCATAAAAATTCAATTATTCTCTATAGGGACTGTTCCCAAATGAGTTCACGACATTTTGGTCAATTTTTGACCTACCCCTATCCCTTATTTCATGCTTGAACAAAAATTTTCAAAACGCCAAACATTGTATAAATTCAATGTCGAAACTGAAACGAAAGCTATCTTCGACAATTTTACGGGGACCAGATCGAGCAGGCAGACCAAATTATGAAGCCGAAAGCACTATTTCTGACGTTTCTAGCTTAATAGATTCAGAGTGGACAAATGCCACTCACCCAATCTTAACGATTGCAAAAGTTTTTTTTATGTGGATAGAGGAAAAGCCGGAAAAAAATATGTGTGTTAGATAAAATAAATAAAATCAAAATCTTAAATGATTTTTCATTAAATCATGAATCAGCACATCCCCTCTCTCCTTCAAATCCTGTTAGATCATGGAGAAAGAAATAGGAACTAATTAAACTAACTCTGTCTGTATCCTTGGGGTCATGGAGTCCTCGATCCCCTCTCCCCCTACACAGACTACCCACCAAATTCATTTGAGAACGTCCCCATACACAGGTAGTACATACATGCATTCAGCAAACCATTAATAAAGAAACACCAAACTCATTAATTATGTGCTATCTCAAATCTATGTAAAATGATGCAAAAATATTCCTTTTTCTTCTATTTACTCAGGGACGGGGTTATTCATGTAGACTGTTGGATGTAGTGCGCCTTTATGCCTAATTTGTTGAACAACTTTACCAAACAATTTTTGACTAAAAATTGTATCTCTATAATGGTACAACCTAAAATATTTAAGTATGATTCAAAAATGTAATACTTGCCAGTGACATAAATTTTTATATATCAATGCATTCTGTCTAAACACACAATCCATTCATTTTTTTCGACAAATGCTATTCATTGTGTCTTCCCTTCGCCATATCATGACATTTCTTTTCAGAACCCAAAATAGCCACAATGTCTCTTATTTATTCCAGAGACAGGAAAATCAATCAAATTTATGAATGATCTGAGAAAAGTAGAATTCTTGAATGGACAAATTGAGGAATTATTATTGTTTGCCATACGTAGATATTCTGCAATGACTTTTTTTTGGAAGGAATGACATTGCATTTGTGACAACTAGAACATGTGTACTTAAATGGAGGGTTTTTAATGGAAAAAATTACCTGAACGACTTGGGGAACAAATGAACTGCATCCTGCAGTTCCGCCGACACATTTGATTTGAGGTACCCCAGGGGATCTCCGACCATTTGTGAATTGACCAACATTTAGAGTAAGAACTTGTACATCTTTTAATTTGACCTTATCGCCGGAGCTTCCTGTACAATTTATAATAATACAATTTATTAATATACATTTTAATACATGTATCATTTTATAAGTAAAATTAAAAATTACTAGAGAATAGAATAATTTATATCGTGCTAAAAATTGTACTCCTAGTCCTTTGTACACATACTATGATAGTAAGAGTACGTTTATAAAATTGTATTTAATGTTCAATTGTTTTACTTATGAACAATAAACCCTAGGCCTAGAGCTCACTGAGTGCCTCGAGATTTTTTCAAGTAAATTATTATGGCATTAAACATTGTCTGAGGATAAAACTACAGGAAAATATAATAAAAAAACGGACCAATATATTTGATATGGAACTGACTAGAAAGTCTAATATATTCGATGATTCTTTAGCACAGTCAGCTCATAAATGGAGAATAAATTTTGTAGTTATGATTTCATGATGATTCCCAACTTTTCTTGCTTTTTAGAGAAAGATTTTAGACCAAAGGTCATTTCAAGAAATTAAAAAACTAACTACACTTGCACTAAATAAACAAGAAATGTAAGAATAATTTCAAGCGTCAGCATTAAAAGTAATGTATACTCACCCCAAGCTGAGGCTGCAACAGCCAGCCACAAAAGAAGGAAAGGTACTCCGATCAATTTCATATTTAAAAACTAATGACTATTAATGTTTCACTAACACAAATTAAAAAAAATCACAAACTTTAAGTACAGTCTAAGACTTTAATATCTCTTTTCGTTGCAGTCACAAATCAAAAAGTAATATGACGCTTCATCGTCCACTGTCTCTTCACTATTCTTAGTTGTAGTACACGTTGTCAAATGACTCAGAATTCAGAGTAGATTACGTTATAATCTTTAAGTTAGTGACAACAATAAATACACCTTCGTCAGAGGAAAACTAACTTAAAAAAACTTAGTGCTGAATCAAATAGGAAGATTTGAAGTCCCGGGGTTCAAGTGTGCAAGGAAGACTAGTCCTCCAATGTTTTTGTTTTCAAAGCTGTCCGTTCGGTTCCAACTTAGAATTTTCTAAGGGTCTGAAATTTGGCCTTGAAATTGGAAACAATAAAAAGAGGCTCAAGAAAAGTTTTTAATTGTGGGTTTTAAAAGTGTTCATCAAAATGAAAGGCAAGATTAGGAGAAAGAAATACATGATGCCTTTCAATTGTCACTAATTACAAATAGTGATGGGGAAGGCAGTGTTTGATATATTTAAGGCAATTCTTTTTCTATTTATTTTCGTGTACATACCTCGTCTGTCAACATCCGATGAGCTATGTCATCCTTCATGTTTTTGTTTGGATACTTTCTTTGACTGTCGTAAACGAGGACTCCTTACATTCCCTGATGACTTTCCTAGTTGGGTTCAAAAATTGTAAGCATTTTTTTCATTCTTTGAAATACTCCAAGTAAAGCCAATTAATTACATGGATTCATTTTGCATTGTGTGAATAACACTAATTTTATTTTGAAATTTTGCAGAAATCTGAGTAACAATGAAATTAGTAGCATTGAAGGGACTCAGGCATCACGACTTCATCAGTTGAAAGCTCTGTAAGGATTAGTTAATAATATTTACTATTTTGTTTTGATACATATCACTCTAATCTATAGATTATATTTAAAAAGCATTTTTGATAAGCTATATTGATTGATAAATTTCAAGCTCTTTGGATGCAAATAATTTCACATCCATTCCTTCGTTTGGAGTGATGCCTGCCTTGCAGCAATTAAGTTTGTAAGTCATCATTAAATATTTACTTTGTGTTTTGCCATGTGTTATATGCATGTCATGTACATATGTGTTGTAGTGTTGTGAGGTGAATATTGGGGAAATAATTTTAATTCATGTTTTGTATAATTTTCAGGGCCAGAAACAACATTTCTAACGTATTTCCAAGTTTTTTTAATATCAAGTTTATGCACAACCTTATATACATTATATTTTGTACATTTAATAGTCATGACTAATGCGTATTGTATTTATTTGTATTTCAGATTGAATCTCATCTCTTAAATTCCTTAGTTTCCATCCATGAATTGGATTTAAGTCGAAATAGAATAGAGGCTCTTAGTAATAGTTCTTTTCCTGTTAATTTGCCACTACAGACTCTGTAAGATTTCTTATATTCTAACAATTGTATTTACCACTGTAGTATTTATTCTTATAAATCAAAAATATTAATTTGTGGATTTTTTTTTGTTTTTGAACAGTAATTTAGGTTTTAATTTTATCGAAGTTTTATTACCGGGATGGCTTGATCCCCTCTCAGAGCTTGTTGACTTAAATATTGCCAAAAATAAGCTTAGAACACTGTCTAAAGATGCATTTATGAAGCTGAAAAACTTGGAGAGATTGTAAGTTCATAATTGGTTTTTCTTGAAGTTTTTGTTATTGTTTTTATATAAAATGCTAATACCATTTCCTTTATTGGGGAAAAAATTCTTAACAGAGATTTAAGTCGAAATAAATTGGAGATGATTGAAAGCTTGCGTTTTCAAGAGTTGAAAAACCTGCAAATATTAAATTTGAGACGAAACCACATGACTAATTTATCGGATGCAGCTTTTTATGGACTTGAACAGATTCAACATTTGTAAGAATTCAAAATAAAATATAATCTTGTAAAAGTTTCGCAATTATTTATTCTTACAAAAAAATTATGTATGCTTAATATTACAGACATTTAGACGGCAACAACATTAAGTTTGTTGAGAAGAGGTGGCTTTATGGTTTACGCTCGTTAAAATCATTAAATTTAAGTAAAAATGATGTCGGAAAAATAGACGATGACTCATGGGAGTTTATGGTAATTATTTAAACAAAATCTTTCTTTTTATTCTCAATTCATGTACATGATAATAGTATTAATTATTATACGTTTGTTTTCTTGTATTTATAGGAAGAACTCCAAATACTGTAAGTAATAACATTAATGAATCCACTTAAAAAAATTTTGACAATAAAATAAACAGTTGAATTAAAATAAGTATACTCTTTAAATTCACAGAGATTTAAGCTCAAATAAGTTGGAGTTTATAACGGAAAGAACTCTGATGGGGTTGTCGAAGAAACTTCGATTCCTGGATCTCAGCTTTAATCAAATCAGTGAGATTGAGAAGGATTCATTTTTCACGATGGGAAACCTAGTTCACCTGTATGTTCTCATTCAAGTTCTTTGAAACATTGATGCCTTACAGTTTTAAAGTTTTATTATGAATTGTAATATTTTGTCTCTCTTATTTTGTAGGGATTTAAGTAACAATGAATTATCTTGGGTCCTTGAAGATATGCCAAATTCCTTTAAGGGTTTAAGTGAATGCCAATCATTGAATTTAGCACATAATAAAATTCGCAGTCTTCATCCTGACGCTCTACGCGGTTTACCCAATCTTCTTACATTAAATCTAACTTCTAATCCCATCAAATGGTTGTCCGAGAAATCCTTTCAAGATCTCCCTCATACTAGTTTGATTTTGTGGGATATAGAGACTTTTGTATGTGATTGTCATAGTTTGTGGCTTCGATCTCGTTTAACTCAGCCAACTTTGAAAGGAAAAAGTCGACATCGTGACTTTGATAGAAGAGGAGCCAAGAAATCTAATACAAATAATAAAAGTGTTGGCTCTCTAATTTGTGCTTTCCCCATCTCGTTAAGAAAACAGAATTTGGTGGAAGTTCCCGCAGACAATCTTACGTGTTCAGGTTTGGAACATAACTAACTAATAATTTTACTTTCAGTTGAGTCACTATTATGAACCATAAAACAACGATGTATTTATGATTTTTTTTCAAATAGACAACTCTTTGAGACCCCAATTTTTAGAAGAACCAGAAACGGAAATTTTTCTTATGGAAGGTATGTACCACCAAGCTTTAAAGTAGCATGTTATTTTTATAAAATTAAAGTAATAGAATATTAACCACAAAAATTATAATGTTTTGAAAAATAGGCAATGGATCACTGTCCTGTCGTGTTCAATCTTTTGCTGATCTTCCTTTAAGTAAGTTGAAATTTAACTGTAAATATTAGTTTAAAAAATGCTTACAATTTTGAAAAACAACAAAAGATGATGTAAATGTATAATTATTACTTAATTCAGGTTTAGTCTGGAAAGTAGATCGTAAAGATCTTCCTAAGCATTTGGTACGTTTCTATTGCAATTGACACAATTATTTTTTGTAGCAAGACACAACCCTACTAAGAATCTTTCTTAAATTTTAAATATTTAATTTTAGGTCCAGCAAACAGTGACTAATATGCACCGCTTGGAAGAAACAGGAGCAACAACAATACATTCCACTCTTAAATTAGCAAACGTCAGCTGGAATCATAAAGGTAAGAATTTGTTTCTATATAATTTTGGGTTTGCTTGTGGTTTTATATCAACTGTAAATTACAGTCTGTAATATATAGAAATGACATTTCATGTTTTTGTTATTAAAAAAGGTGTTTATCAGTGCGTCGCGGAAAATTCTTTGGGTGTAGTTTACACAGCCAGCGCTAATGTTACTGTTCATGGTAAGTTTTTTGCTCTCAATTAAATTATTTATTGGTCAATGGGCCACAATTTTGATGGTGTGAATTGCATCATAATAAATGTATTGTTTTCTAGTATTCCCTACCTTTATCAAAAAACCTTCGAACGTAACTGTCCGATTAGGATACAATGCCAAATTGGAATGCGCAGCCAAAGGATTTCCCTCTCCTGAAATCGCATTCCATAAAGATGGTGGTGAAGACTTTCCAGCAGGTATGCTCAATAGTCAATACATATTATACATTTCTGACTTCACAAAGATTATGATATAAACTCTATGAAAAAGAATTACCATTTTAAAATGTAACTTTTTTTACATTCTCCAGCACTTGATAGACGCTTTCATGTCATGCCGAACGATGACTCGTTTTTCATTATGGAGGTAAAACTCACTGACATGGGAGTATATTGTTGTTCAGCCCGTAATGCTGCAGGAGAAATTAAGGCCTATGCGACTGTCACTGTATACGAGACTCCAAGTTTTAGTGATGCAATGGAAGATGAATCCGCAGTGGAGGGCAATAATGCAATTTTATCTTGTTTGGCAAATGGTTCCCCTAAACCGCAGTTAACGGTAATAAAAATTATAAATCACAGCTATTAGACTTACTCAACGACTCTTTGTAACAGTTTTTAAAGTTTAGTTGCACTACATGTATTGAAGAGTTTTTGTTTTTGTCTTTTCTCAGTGGACAAAGGAAGGCGTTTTAATAACAGATGGGAAGGACAAGAGATTTCATTTGACGGAGAATGGATCTTTACTTTTAATTAAAGACGTTCAGCTCGGTGATGCTGGACGTTACGAGTGTCTTCTTAGTAATGCTGTTGGAACAACAAGGGGATTCTCAACCCTTTCTGTTTTGCCAAGTACTTACATATATTCATAATATTCATAATGAATAAAATTATTAGCACATGTGTATATTGTAAAATTTTAAAGTTGTGTATTCAAATTTTGATGTGCATAATTAATTAAATATTTTTGCAGACGGAGGAAAAACGCTTCATTTGGATCCGTCAGCAATGACAATAATCTTTATAATAATTGCTGTATTTTGTGTCGTGGGCACTTCAGGTAAGAGTTGTTTTTACTCAATTGTATTTAAGGAAGTACTTGAATATTCAAATTTGTTACGTAAATGAGACTAAACATTTGTTTGTTTAACTGTTTTACAGCTGCCTGGGTTGTTGTAATTTATCGAACTAGAAAACGTAATAAACCCGTGGAAGCTAGGCATATGAAATATGAAGATGATGATAATAGGCCCGGATTTTCGGGAGGTGTCCCATTCAGCACAAATTGTCAACTTGCAAAGGCGTAAGATAATCCCAAAACATTATTCCTTTGATTATGAATAAAATATAGACTCGAAGGTTAAAATTTTGCATTTTTTGGTGTTTTCTCTTGAATCAGGTCTGTCTGTCACGACTCAGACTCTCAATCTTCGAGTGCAAAGGATAGCGGTACGGGTGATGACATTCCGCCAGAGACTGATCCAATGGCAATAGTTGATGCAGAGCAAGGTATTGTAATCATTTTGTTTTGATCATTTAATTATGCTTAATACCGAGTTTAATTGTGTAAATTTATGTGTATAACTAATTGTGAATAATTTTAGAATCTCTCATGAGACGCTCCAGAAAGAAGCAAGAATTGGAGAGTTTCTCAACATTTGGAGGTACTCGAGCATCTTCCTCATCAAGAATGTGTGATGCTCGAATTTCTCAAGGTTAGTTTCTACCATGAATTTACATATTCTTACCCAGACATGCTTGTATAAATTATGGTGATTGAATATTTAATAATATGTAACAATTTTTTTTGTGCAGTTCGTTTAGATTTACAGAGCGATGTGATAAGTTTGTCCCACGAACCTGGACGCGGTTTTCTTACAATGCCATCCAGGAAAGTAACAAAAGTGTCAGTGCCAGTGCCCCCTGAGAAAGAATTGACAGCAGAACGACGTAGTACATGTCCAAGTAATTCTAGTAGTAGTGGTTATAGTAGTTCGGGTACGAGAAATTATCCAAGTAAAGTAGGTCATAATAAGGAACGTTCAGATAGTGTAAATTCGGAAGAATTGGAAAGTTTACAAGATCATGTTAGTGTTGAAGAGGTGACTTGTATCTCGACTCCGGTCTAAAGAACTTGGCTACAATATTACTTGTGTACTATATTATAAATAATATTGATAATAATTTTATTTTACATTTATTTTAAATAATCAAAAAATGTAACACAAACATAAGATAATCTGCATATTTCACTTCAGAAATGTGCCATATTGTGCCACAATCATCGTGTTCCCATGTCAGTCAAACGTACCAAAATGATAATACCTAGTATACACCGTAAATGTATAAGAAAAAAATGCAGGAACTTATACAGAAAAAGACGTCCAAAAATTTGGACTTGCAAGTCTTATGTGTGTCAATCTGAATATATATGAAATAATTTTTAAAACTCTCTGACTTCGTATAAAGCCTATTTGATGTACAAATTTGTTCGCTATAATTAAAAGTAGTTGGTACTTAAATTATACATGGAATCCGTAGCAAAAGAAGACAAGCCATAGTTTGAAAAAAATATAGAAAAAAAAATATTTAATTTGACTGTTGTAATCCTAGACTTTAGAACTTAGTATTCTTAGTAGTTCTTGACAAGAACTTGATGTGTAACAATTTTAAACGATAATCATTATACCTATAGGATATAACTATATTGAAAACTGGGGGTGATGATGGCTGAACGAAGGGAAAAACCATTTATGCATTTATGTTCCATTTTCAATGTTCTCAATCTCAAGTATTCATTGCAAGTTGTGATATTTTTAATTGTTTTATATTTTTTAGTATTATATGGTAATTAATTAATTATTATATATATGTGTATATTATATTTTGTACATAATGTTTTTGAATTTTGCTAATGTTGATAGTAATTGTAAAGCTCACTCATTTATTTAGATGAGATCATCTACTTCTAAAGCTTTTTTTTTGCCAAAAGATGACAATAGGCCAATGTATAGGAAATTATTTTACGGACACTTGTACTTGCCCAATAAATATTATTCTGTTCTTTCAATTGATTATTAATATGCTTTAAACACAGCTAACGTTCAATAAGACTCTGTTATACTGTACTCAAGTCTTTATAACAAGAGCTCGATTGTATTATGTCTTTTAATGTGAAGTGTTTTAGATTGAACATAAATAATATTCGTGTCCAATTCCATTATAATTAGAAATAATTTGTTGAGCAATAAAATGACTGTCTCTGGACTTTACTTATTTACATGATGTTTTTTTTAATAAGTGTACAAAATCATTTTCATTTTTAGGGTATGAACATCTTAGGTTTTTCCTTCGGTCAACCAAAGTTTGTCTAGCCTACGAAATTTCACCTCAGCAAACATTGCATGATTAGACATGAGAACTCAAATTCAATAGTCATGAATTAGCAGCGTGAGTTTAGGCGTTTAATGGCTCGAATTGAATTGTAGGCATTATTTGTTTTCGGACTGAAATCATTTTGGTAAATAAAATTCATTGTCTTATTTCTGCTAATCTCAACGATAGTCTCATTCACAGCTTGAGACAAGGAATACGAGGATAAAAACCAAGATGTTGCCGACAATCTATATTTTGGGATTCAACACATGAATGAAATTTCTACACAAGAAAATCTACAAAAATTAGGCATGCGACTTTCGAATAATGTTCAGCGTAAGAAAATCATGTGTCATCATGGCACAACAGTTATGAAAATGCTAAAAAAATAATAAAGAATGTGACTAATGTATTTGTAATCTATGCAGTACAGTCTACTGACTATACAGGATGAAGTAATATATTTCTATTACTAACTGTTTGTTTTATTGAGTCTTTAAAGAGAAATAAAACCAAGCGTAGACTAGATATTGTGGATTATTTCAATCTCGACTTTCACTACCAATTTATTTTTGTAGTGTAATGCAACTTTACAGAGTAAGTAATTAAGGCTACAATAGAATCATCATATACCAATAAACTAGGATAATAGTATCATATATGACTATTAGTCTAGAAATTGCACGACTACATTCTATAATTTGAACAATATGAAACAATTCTACGGACTAATAATAATTCATAATAATCTACAGTTGATATTCTACAACATATTGTAATACTCAATCTGCACAAACATGATGTACTCAAGAAAATATCCTTAAACTAATCGTAAGTCCTAGCACGTCAATTCTGGCAGACTATCAAAACGTAGAAGATTAATAATTACTAATTATTAATTAGTGAATACTGTCATCATTTACTAAGCGTACACATGACTAATTTCCCGAAGGAAACATATTCACTGTTAAAGTAAGTAGGCATATTTTACATACATGTTGAAACTACAATAACTCTACAGTCATTGCAATTTAATGTTTAAAATTAAAATTTCAACGTCGTTTCATTTCAATCGTGGCTTAGAAATGAATGTTTATCCCATCCCATTTTGGTATGGGAAACTTTTCATGAATATTATTAATTAATACCTAATTGTTTTCATTAGGATTTCTCAGATTTCATATCTAAAGGTACTTTGAAAATATAATTTAATGAAACATAAAAAACTTGAATCATAATTGTAAAAAAACAAAAATGTAGAAAAAGGGTTAAAAAGTGTGAAAAACATCGTACTCATATTGACATAATAAGAAAGTATTAAAGGAATGAACCAAAAATTCAAAGTAATAAAAAAACAGTGTACAAAATCTATATTATTAGGAAATATTTACGACAAAAAAACAATTCTAAAGTTTCTTGAAACAAAAAAGATCATGTGAATCAAAAGTATTCTATGTATCGATAAATATTTTATAAATGGCTTTTAGAACAACTTGCAAAGTGTATTTGAGTAGGTATATTTGCATGACGTACAGGATTAGAGCCAAAATTCCATTACAAAAAAATGGAACTGTTTTGTTACTGACAAATTGAAACTTTCACATTTTCTCAGTTTCATTGTGTATGAATATTTAAGTGGGTATATATCACATTCATGTTGGACAGGCAGAATAATTAAGTAAATGCATACTAATTAATATTTAATTAAGTTGAAAATATTAGTTTGGCGACCATGAACTAAAATACGGTCTACCTGCATCAAATGATGAAAATGACATCAGATTGAGAAAAGAGGGAGAAGCGGTATTGGAAAAGTATTTTTTGTTGTGTCTCATTTTAAAATGTAGACACAACTACTTACATACTACTCTTTCACATCATCTTCAATAGCATCATCAACCAGTTTTGAAGCCATTTGATTGGCATAGCCAACAATTTGCTCCTTTTCTTCTTCCGTAGTTTTCTTCTCTTCGGGAGAGCTACCATTACCAGTAGCTGCTGTGGTTGTTGTATGGCTTGAAATTCCAGTTAAATTAAGCGAGAAAGGCCTTTTATGAGGTTGTTTACCATTAAAATTGTCACAACTTTCTTTATTCTGCCCTTCCTCTCCTGGTTCCTGAGTTTGACTAGTACTTGAAGTAGAATTAGAAAGATCATTATCAGAGATGACATTTGCCGTCGTCAACTTTCCACTTTCCATCTTTCCTATGTCTCCTGTCGATGTGGTCAATTGATCAATCATGGCTCGGAGTTGGCTCATCTCTGGATAGAGTAAAAAAAAAATATAATATTCATTTTTATAAATTAAATAAATCTCAGTTTATCATTATTGACAGATAATAAAGTTTACTCAAATTTCAGAGTACACGGCATCATTACCTTGAGTTAGACTTTCTCGTAGATATTGCACCTCTTTTGTACATGGACATGATGGGGCATTGACATTATGTAAACTAGGTGCATGTTCCAAGGCAGCATTCATCGACATGCTCATTGTTTTTTCATTCTCGCCACAAGGACCTTTGAGATCTTTAGGTAAGCCATTTGGTACAGAACGGGTCATGAGAGAAGAAGCACCTGCAGTATCCACCGTAGAAATCCTTTGGACTTGAGACCAGAGAGAACGAATAGCCTCTAAAACATCAAAAGCATATTACGTCGACAAGTTACTTTTTAGATGATTTTATTTTGCTAAATATGTCATCAAAACCAATTAACTAGCGTACCTAATTGAAGTGAACGGATTTTACGCTCTGATGACAAAGCAGATTTTAAACGAGAGACTTCAGCTTCAAGGTAACTACACATGTCATAAATGAGAACAAAAAGTCAAAGCTTAAAACATTTTCTTTTCGAGATAATTTGAACACTAGTAAAAATAAATAAAACTATCAAATGTCAATCACAAAAAATTATTACCGAATATGATCTTCTGTCCTACTGTGTCGAATTGAATGCTTGATTCTTTCTGCTTTTACATCAAAACTATTACTTCTCTTTGATTTCCACCAATTTTGGATTTTTGCTGCAGCTGCTGTATCTGACGTCTCTGATGACCCAGTTCCTTGAGATTTACTCATTCGTAGTGAGTTTCTATCCACACCTATATTTACAGTAGAAAAATTGGCTTGACCTCCTTGACCCTTATTTGATGATTGGATGATTGTGGGTTCATTTGCAAATGTAATATTTCCGAAAGCATTTGTAATTATCTTTCCGCCTCCAAATGCAACCACATCTAAAAATTTAACAAGAATTATCAATTAGCTTTATTATTTTTAAGAAGACGACCATGTATAATACAAATGTCAAATTCTAAAGAGTTCAGCCACAATGTCAATTGCTTTACCTGAGGGTGTTTGCGGTGTTTGAGCTGGAAGTAGAACTGGACGAAAATCTGGGCTGTTTGAAGAAAAAAAGGATTTATTTAAAACTAATTTCAATCAAGTGTTCAAAATTGTTTTTAGTTTAGAATTTTATCAAATTGACAAGTACCTTAGCAAATCATCTAGAATAGGTAGAAATGTAGAATTGGCCAATAATGTCATGTTGGACATTGAGAAAAAACGATCTGGTCAAATAATAAGATTTCACTTTATGTGTTTTGAAAACCTTGTAATTGTTGGAGCCTTGAACTCTTTCAGTTTTTCAGAAAAACTTTTTCTGGAAAATGTCCGTTTATTTTTTTTCTCAAAATTCAAATCTAGTCATCTTAGAATCAATGTTTACGCTCTCTATGCTATTCAATAGCAGCTATTGCTATAGACGATAGTTTTTTTCAAGGGAGAATTTGCTACGGCCACTTGCAAAAATTAAATTTCTACGATAATTTCCCCATTTGGTACCACAGACATTGAATGAAATTGGACAATACTAATTGTCAATTAACTTCTAGTTTAACTGTCCTCTTCCTTTCATTGTGTCATTATAACTTTATTGTCAATTAGCTAGTGGTGCGCATTTTTTAAAAAATGACAATGGTGATACACTGTGCTGTAGCTACTTGTAAAAATCATCAATCTAAAAGAGAAGATTTGGGTTTTCATGTCTTTCCAACAAAAAACAAAGCACTGAGCAAAGTGTGGGTGGAGAAATGTAAAAGAGTAGATTCGTTTAATGTAAAAAATTCAAGAATTTGTTCAGATCATTTTTCTGCTGATCAGTACGATCGGGACTTGCAAAATGAATTGTTAGGCCTGCCTAAAAGAAAAATATTGAGTAAATCTGCAATCCCAAATACATTTTCGTATTGTACTGCTCCCATATTGACAACAAATAATATTGAAAGAAATGCACGTGCCGAACTAAAAGCAAGAAGGCTTCTTATTAAGGAATTACTCACATTGAATGAACATGATGAAAACATCGATCGTAATAATGGTAATGTTGAATAAAAAACAAGTCTAAATATTTTTACTGAAGATCAACAACTTTTGTATATTATCCGGTCTCCTTTAAATGTTTGAATATTGATGCATTATGTTTTGTATACAGATTTTGGCAGAGGCCCGTCGAAACCCATGCATATTGACAATCCAGGTCCGAGTAACTTAATTGAAATCTCAGATACACAATAAACGTCAATAATTGAATCTGTCTATATGATATATTAATTTAAGTACATATTATGTACTTATGTTGGATTTAATTGCTCTTTGATTTAGAATGATTAAATACTAATATTTTTTAATTTTTAATGCAGAGTTTGACAGAATGTTGGAGTCAGGCCCATCCAAACACATGATTATTGACACTCAAGTCCGAGTAACTTAATTGTTGAAAATTCGGGTACCAAAATAAAACACTTCAATTATAGACTTTGTTTAGATTATATATCAATTTAAGTACGTACTATCAACTATGTACTTATGTATTACATAAATACAAGTTGGATTTGATTGCTCTTTACTTTTGAGCGCTTGAATACTACATAATTTGCTTTATTTTTTATGCAGATGTTGGTAGAATGGTAGAGTCAGGTCCACCGGAGCCCATGATTATTAACGATCCAGATCAATATAATTTAAATATTGAATTACCAGGTACAAAAATAAATCATCTTGAACATTGAATTAATTTATATTATATATTAATTTAGGTCCCTTATACGTGCGAGGTAGCTTTATATACCATACAATTTTAATGCTGTTTTATATTATAGAGTCCTCTGATATCCAATCATTTCATGATTCCAACACATCCAAACTACAAACTCAACTGAAGCAGCAAAGAATTTTGATAAAAAAATAAAGATCAAATAATTAGAAGACAACGGAAAGAAATTATTGATTTGAAGGAAGCCAAACGGAGTCAGTTCAAGAAATCTGAAATAATTTTACCTGAGTCAGTACAAATTTTGTCTCCTTCTCAAAAGTCAAAACTACTTGGTCATAAAAGAGTTAATTGGAGTTGTGAGGATATTGTTCGGGCGTTGACAGTCAGAAGTGTTAGTTTAAAGGCTTATGAAGTTGCCCGATCTGTGGAAATTACCACTACCTGCAGTTCGTACTCTTCGTTCATGGGCAACAAAATTCTCTTGTGCTGAAGGAATTTTAACGGATATTTTAATTATCTTGAAAGAAAAAGCAAAGGGCATGGACTTGTTGTCGCGACTGTGTGTATTGGCGTTTGATGAAATGTCACTGGATTCTACAGTCATAATTGATCCCACCACAGGCGAAATTCGTAATAATTCAAAGGTACAAGTAGTAATGTTGAGAGGCTTGTGTGCAAAATGGAGACAGCCAATATTTTATAATTTTGACACAGACATGAGCAAACAGTTATTATTTGAGATTATAAAAGAAGTAGAACAAAGTGGATTTCTACTTTGTGCTATGGTCTGTGATCTCGGAATTGACAATCAAAAATTACTCAAAGATTTATATGTTGATGAAGACCAAGTCAGTTTTCGGAACCTATGTGCTACGAATAGAAACGTGTATGTTTTTGCTGATGTACCACACTGCCTGAAGAACATAAGAAATCACTTCTTAGATGATGGAGTCATTTTAGACGATGGAACAACTATTGACAAATCAACAATTCAAGAACTAAGTGACGACGCTAACAATGGCACTGAGCTGAAGTTATGTGCAAATTTGATTCAAATGCTCATTGAGATCAAAGGTGCTGAAAGGATGTGAGTTCGACCAGCAGCCCAGCTGTTATCTCATCGTGTTGCTTGTTTAGCCAAAAGGGTATTCCCTAATAATTTGGCAATTTATGAGTTCTTTGAGACATTTAACAATGGGTTTGATGTCTTGAATTCCCGTGTTCCTATTGATTCAAAAAATAATTTGAAGAACGGGTTTGGATTTAATGAAGATAATCAAATAGAAGCCTTGATCAAGCTGAAGTATTTATTGACAACTATGAAGTTTCGAACCAAACTCGGAAATCAAAAAACGATTATGCTCCCTTGTCAGCGAGGATTTATTTTATCAATCAAGTCATTATTTCAATTACATGGGGAGTTGAGGCAGCGTTATCCACACTAAAGTACATTTGTACAGCAAAACTGAATCAAGACTGTGTTGAAAGCTTTTTCTGTGTGATACGGTCTCTCGGCGGTGCAAATACAACCCCATTCCCTCCTGAGTTTCGATTTAGGCTTAGATTGACACTACTTGGATCCAAAACTAACCCTCCAAAGAGTGCCAACACAGGAGATGAGGGCGAGGAGGACACAATCATATGTGAGTACAGAGTTATTGAGACGAAATGATTTGCATAAATTTGCAATTAGAGATGAAGACATGACCATCTTTGATATTGAAGAAGACATCGATGTAGAGGTAGTAAATAGCATGCAAAAGTTTATATAGAAGATAAACTTACCTTTTTTGCTGATAATTTGTGGAAATCAACATTAATTGTAATGTGCCTTCAAAGTTATAGCCACTTGTAACCAGTTGAGGTCAAAGTAGATAAATATATGACTGATCTCCTTCAACTTTAGGGTTAGCTCTTAAATTATAAATTAAGCTCCACATTAAAATTCTTAATCGTCGCTACACAAATTAAGCAAAGTTTACGTATTGGTCCCATTGCCCTGTGACCCCATGCTCTCCTTGACCGGTGTCACTGCTTAAAGTAGTAGCAAAAGTCAATTTGGCGTTAGATTGACTATACATTTTAATCATTTATTGACACTGGGAGTCATAAAATGAATAATTTTAATTTTTTGACTGGCGGCATCATAATGACCGTTTTTGGCCCATTTTGACTTGCCATCGATCTTGGAAATGGCTCGTTGAAATCAAAAGCCAATAGGCCCACCACGCTCGTGTTTCACCTTTTTGAAAATAACCAATGCTATTTTAAAAGTTTAACCCGACGCGTGACCTCCAATAGAGGTCACACGGTCGAGCATTTTCGGTTATATAAAAAATAATTTTTTTTAATTTTTATATGAAATGACCTAACCTGGCTTCTTATTAATGCCCATCAATAAATGGAGTCCCAAAATCATTAAAGGTCATTTCTCGCCATTGTTGAAGAAAGGCGCTTTTAATAAACTTATAAAGTAGTGTTATACAGGCAGACAAAAATGCGAACAAATTCAAATAATGGTGACCTTTTTTGCGCAAGGACACGTTCTGTGACCTTTAATGGTAACCGGCAAAATGAAACTTGTCCTAAAAATAAGGGATGTCCAGAATTTCGAAGGTCACAAAGTTTCCCTCGTGAAATTCTATACTTCCTGATTCTTAGGACAAGTTTTATTTTGTCGGTTACCATGAAAGGTCACAGAACGTGTCCTTGCGCAAAAAAGGTCACCTAATTTTTTCTAAGGATGGTCAGCCACCGGTTTAATTTTTATATTTCTGAAAACTCAATAACAAAGTTGAAATTTTCAATTTTCAGTGAAATCGAATTTTTGGGGAAAAAATTGAGAATTAAATTAGTACCGTAATTAATTTTCAATCATAACCGATTAAAAATGTTGAAAATAAATCAAATTAATCCCAGATTAAATCCCTCCGTTTTCAAAAAAATAAATCCTATTAATAAATACTATTCGATTAAGTTTTTTCGTTAATCCGACAAACACTATTGAATGACCTATTGCGACGACCTGAGTCCATATTAGGCTTTATACTTCAATCGGCCTATTCCTTTTTTTGTTGCTGGTCACCTTGACCACCTTTCCTCAAATTTTCAGCAAAAAGGTAGAGGCATTTTACTATACAAATTTTGCTGTCATTTCTCGAAACTACACATTTTGAAATGTAGAAAAATATTTACAATTTTAATTATGTTATCCTTACATTGTAGCCGAAACCAATTTCGGATATTCAAGTAGAATCTTTAAGATATTTGGCATGATATACAGCATGGAAATTACGGAAACACAATTTGGGTGATTATGGTCAGATTAGTAGTAGTAATAGTTTCAATATTAATTCTACGGTTGTCGAAGGAGGATGGATTGAAAGTCTGTCCCGTGGTGGCTTAATGATTCCCAACAATGTGATATTTGAAGTAACAAAAACATGTGAAGGTTTATTTAATTCCTATTTTCCTGATTTTGAAAAATCTCAATTTATTTCACGTAAGATACAGAAGAAAATAATAAATCGTCATCCGTCATTTGACAAGAACATAGTCAAGGAATTTGTCAACACACCGTTAAGAATAAAGACAAATTCTGTAAATGAAAATAGAAGAAATGTGAAGGTTAACAAAAAGAAAGCCAAAATGTTTTTGAAGAGTAATACCATAAGAGTGTGTAAAATAAGAAAATAAAAATCATTGTCAATCTGATATTTGTTCTATGTTCATGTCCTTCGCAACTTATTGTTTG
>JAQIVZ010000816.1:0-48738 GCA_034700945.1 Arrhopalites spinosus | reverse complement strand
AGCTTCACTTTTACGTACATTTTAATTTCCGCAAAAAATACTTCCATTATTTTGTCCAAAAGGTAAGAATCGATCTCGGATAAAAACTATGAGTGGCATAATTTTGTAATATAAGATTATTGATGAGTAAATTCAAAGTTAAATTATATTTAAGTAGTCATTTAGTCATGGTCATAATATGCATGAGACATTAACTAATGAATGGTTTTTTCTGTTTGTAGTTTGCTGGGGACTGATTGTCGTTATTGATGAGTTGGCGACAGTGTGGCGAGCATCGATAGGAATCATTTAAAACACTACAAAAATATAAAAAAGGAGAAGACCAAGTTTTCGTCACTGGAACGCTCTCCAATTCTGTTCAACTATGTATATATTGTATGACTGATAAGGAATTAATGTCTTTGATGATTAACCGGATTTTTAACTTCAATTCATCAATGATAAATTGACATCGGACCACAAAATATTGTTGTGACAGACTGCTCTATAATCAATTAAGTTGTGTGTCTTTACAGTTGCTAACATCAAGTTCCTCAAATCAAAACCTTTATTATAATAATAAAATTACAAAAGTTCCAATTTCAGTGCATCACGACGAAACTAGTGAAATATATTTGTTATAAAATCAATCTCTCTCATTGATATAATATTTATTGTGCGTGTGTGAAAAACGTGAAAGAATTTTAAATATTTAAAATGGTTTTACTAAGTAAGTTTAACATGTATTTTTAGTAATTATTTCAAGTGTCGAGTTTCTGAATGTATTAGTACAGTTGATATTTATAAATATTTGTCCTTTTTTTTAAATAGTTGGTGGAGTAAAAGTAGAAGCAGTGCCTCATGACTCTAGGTCATTATATCATATGGCACCCCACTTGAAAGATTCTGGTGCACAATTTGCAATGCCAAAAGTGATTGGACCTATGGAATTACTTTATGTATCTCAGAGAGAATTTGCTGTTTGTGCACCTCATGACAGTAAGTTGAAATAATTATTTAGTTTAAAAAGTAAATGAGGATATTTTTTGAACATGTCACTTACCTAGTTGTATTATTATAGACGATTTATTTATTGCTATTAGAAGATGTGCTTTCATTTTTTAATGATCCTTTTCTTCATTGTGGATTTATTTTCTTTACTTGAATACATAGAAATATTCAAATTCAGTAATAAATTCAATGTTTCATTAAGGATCATAAAAATGGCATGATACAATTAATAATATTAACATTTAAGAGCTTTTTAAAAAATTGCATTCTTCATCTAATTTCTTTTTTTTCCAGAAAACATCAGCATCCTCGGTACAGATGACTGTACAACATGTATGGCCATAATTCTTCGACATCCATGTAAGAAAAACTATTTATTACTTGTTCATGTTCATGTACAATAATAATTATTCAAGCAAAAATACCAGGGAGTGAAGTGTATGAATTTGAGAGGATAAACTTTAAATCGCTGACCAAAGTAGTCTGAGAACCCCACACACACACAGTCTCATTCTTTTCACAGCTAGAACACCAATCATAAATATGCTTTTCTCACCTGAGAACCTATACAATCTGTCTTTTTTGACTGCCGTTCTCATCTTTTCCATGTCGGCTAGTAATCTTCGATTTTAAATGGGCATTATTTCTTGAGATTCATCCCAACCCCAGAAATTCACACGTAGTATGTATTATATTAGACAGTTTTCGTAGATATATAAATAAGTTTTTGTTTTTTTTGGTGTGTCTTGTATTTGCATAAAGTACAACATGTGCAGGTGAGGAGAGAGAGAAAGGTGTAGAAAATGTTGGATAAATCTTTTTAAAAATAAATGTGTTGAGAGTTCAACCGCTGTTAAATTGTGTTTCTGTTTATATTTCTATTCTTATGGACCACTATGGTAGATGATCATATGCTTAACATGTTTATTAGGGTAATACATACACGCATGAAAGAGAAACAAAAAGGGAACGTGTGTAAAACATTTTTTATGGATTTGTGAAGATTTTAATTTGGGAATGAACTGTGTGGGGAAATGAACAGCGGTATTTATGGCTCTTTTTGGTAATGTATAGCAATTGTCAAATTACTGCAGTAAATAATACTGCGGTGAGATTATATTCTTTCATGGTTGTTACGACTGTTGAATGTTGAGCTTTGATAATGAGTGTTATTATCTCTGTTGTATTGGAAATATTTTTTTTCAGCTTCAGGAGCGGTGGCCCTCGGTCATTTAGAATCTGTCTGTGTTGATGGAATAATCTCCATGATCAACAGGTGAGGGTTTATTTTATGAAATAAATTTAGAATGACTATTATGAGTATCTTTTTTGGATGAGTCAATATACTGTTATTTGCTACTTCTCTTAACTACGGAATACAGATGAGCATTTTTGAGGTATAAATTTGATGCATTTTTTTTTGTAGACTACAAGATATGAGTCTTGGGCATTTTGAGCAAGGCCCAATTCATATGCACATTGTGGGTTCATTTTGTGATACTCGTGGTTATAGTGAAGAGCTTATATATTCGGTCCTACGTAAGTGAAATAATTGTGTTGAATATGAAATGTATACGAATTGTGCCATTGTTCTAATTCGCAATAATTTTCATGTTATACATTTATTTTTATAGATTTTGTCCATAAGCAGCCTATTGAGTTTGATTTGATATCTGCATGCGTCGGAGAATTAAATACCATAATACGTGGGGATATTCCTTGGCCCATACTCTTTGGAGTTGGTAAGTGTCATTTTATCTGTTAGATAATATCTAATTTTAATATTATCTAGCTTTTTTATGAAAAACTATCAAAATAATTTTAAGCCTATATTTTAATCACATGATCTTGGATAAATATTTTAGGCGTGAATGTCAGAACTGGTGAAATATTTCCTGCTACTTTCCCCGACAAAGGACCTGATATTCCACTAAGACATGCTAGAATATTTACAGGAGATCATTGTGTAAGTTCATATTACTTATACCTAATAATGATAACAGTACTATCATTGTTAAAATTTTTGTACATTTAATTATTTTGCTACACGTTACTGATTTTCAAGTTTAGGTGGAATTTTTATGAATGATATTTAACAGCTTGTTGTTATTTAATTGTGCTCTGATGATTTTTAATGACAATAAAATTGTTTTTTTTTGTTTTACAGCTGATGGAAATTTATGACTTTACTTCTGGTTTGTTACGAGTGGGTCCTTTCCATTATGAGCCTCTTCGTAGTGCGACGATCATGCTTCAAGAATCAGATGATTTTATCCTACAACATTTGACCTCAGCTCCCGAAGTTGAACCACCGCATGTAGTGAATGAAGTAAGTTGCATAGATTAATATTTATTACCTATCTGTAACACTATGTTAGTTACAGAAATCATTTCATTAGCCCCTTTATACAATCTAGATATCTTTAGTTAATTTAACTGATTCATGGTAACTTTTTTTTCCAGATAAAAAGTACACTAAAGCACATCCACGAGCATCCATTCCCTGAGATAACAATATTTCCAGAAAATAGACCACGATACTACCGAAAGGATGAAGATGGACATTGGAATTATGTATTTCGATATGATACACAACTTCCTTAAATTAACATAGTCGTCCATCCAATGCCATAAATAATTAAAAGTAGTAGCTGTCACAATCTAAATATAATTTTTAAAATGTTTGACTAAGATAAAATCGTGAATTAACTGACTATTTAATAATAATATGTACATATAAAAAAACTGATACGAATACATGCTATCATTGTATTAAAATTAGTTTTAGTATTAGTATTGCTAATCGCAATTTTTTTTTGTGTATGTCTATTTCTAAAGACGCAATAGAGCTGTGAAATATTACGCAAAGATACTTTTTTTTAAATGTTACATCAATCGTGATAACTTACATGAAATTAAGTCTATTTAAATAGAAATATTTAACATGCATAATATATTCAAGAATATTGAATCAATATATACTACGAAATATTGAGCAAAACTAAACTGCATCGTGTGGACCTCACCATAATGTTATAGACTTTGTACTAATAAGAAAGTACGTTCATTATATAGGCGAATCTACTTGCAATATTGAGGAGGAGAATATTAAATTCTATGTGTGTAATTTATTAGGATTTTTTTATTAACAAAAAAAACACAAAAACTCTACATAATATGTAGTTATGTCTAGTGTTCGTACGATGTATTTATATCGTCGAAGTTACTCGCAAGTAACTAAAATTAGTTAAAATATTACCCTTCAAAAGGGATGTGTCTAATCAGATATAATTTTAATATATAGAAAATCGAGTTTTGTTGTTGGAGAAAGAACACAGTTAAGACCAAAGAAAATTGTCAGCAGAAAATAAATTTATCTGTAAAGTACTTGTATGATAAGAATATTTTTCTGTCGCTACAATCAAAGTGTAAAAAAGTGTGCATTTTTGTAGAATCATTCAAAAGTTAAATGTGTTTTAGACAAACTGCGGTACGTATATAGCATAATAATATTCAATAATGATTAATAATTAATCAAATTTACTGTGCCATATATAGCAAGTGCGAAATTGATCAAATACAGTTGTGTGTCAATTTCTTGAATGTGATATTTGAACAAGCCTACCAACATATTATATAAAATTAATATAAATTATTTATTCCTTCATAAGAAAAATAAGCTTCACTACTAACGTTTTTGTTACAAGCTTATGAGAGTTAAAATACTGAGAATCCTATCGATCAATTCTTAAATATTACGAAATATTGAAGGGATAAGAGTTGACGAGTCAATACCCTTGCGATTTTTTTTTGTTTTTAGGGTTTTGTTTTATTAAATAAAATGTGAAAAATGAAAAACATGTACAATTGTGTTGTAGTAGAGAGTTGACATTCTTTACAAAAAATAATGATTATTCCTATGTATGAAAGAATAACTGTAAAATTGCAGAATCAACACATTCATACATTTATATTTTTTATATCATACAAAAGTATTTAAAAAATAAACTAGATTAAAATTAGTACAGTACTACAATGAATCACAAAATAATTGACAGACCTTGCACATCGTTTCTAAAAAGTACTAGGTAGTAAAAATATTAAAATCATCCGTCGAAGGAGTTGTCTATCTACTATCACCCAAGTTAAAATTTATGATTGTCAGAATTCGTTGTATTTCAGAAAAGAAAAAATTTGGACCCAGCATACAGTCTGATTTAAGCTCCTCAACCTTAAATCTTCTGTCTTCATTCAAACGATAATTTTTCAAACTCTCCAAAACAGTAGAAATGTTGACTTTTTGTAATACCTTGAGTAATTGTTTTTGTTGATTTAATTCCTGTATTTTGGAAAGAATATTTTTGAATTTTTTTTCATACACATCCATTTTTTCACTATTACCATTTAATGTTTGCAGTTTGAGTTGAGTGCACAAAATACGACGATGAATATTTGCATAAGATTTGAGTGCTGGGTGAACACTTCTTTTGCTTGAGTCATTTAGTAAAGACATGAGGACGACGTAGTTCAAAAAAAACTTGTCCACAATAACATTTGGCAATAATGGACAGTCTTTCAAAATGAGTTTGTCGGATACTACTGGAGTTTGTAGACAAGTTGATGATCGGAGAGATTCTTCGCCTAATTTTTTGAACTGTTTTTCTAGGTTCCCTGTTGCCAATGTCAAAGCTGATAGTAACGGTAAATTTTTCTCCAACTTTTGTCTGAAGGCTGTGAGTTTTAAAATATCATTACAAGACACTGAAGCTGATTCACTCGTCGATTGACGTATAAAAAAGTTTGGATTTAAAGTCTCTGATGGATCAGGTTCACTGAGAAGAGTATTTTGAAAATTCTTGCACAAATTTTCTAAATCTTCGTTCAATTCTTGAATTGTGTTTTCTCTTGACACTGGTTTCACAATTTTCTGTTCAAATTTAAAAAACACAACTTTTTTTAAAACTTTTCTCAAAACAGTATACATATTATATGAGAAGAAAAGTTTCCATTAGATTATGAAAGTCACACATAAAATATTCAATCCATGAATAATTTGATGCCTTTCAAACTAAATCGAAGTCAACTTGACACTTTTTAAAGGTTTCCAACGAAAAACTTACTCAAAATGGATATTGATTAATACTCTAAAATTTATTATTTACTTACAAAGTCAATCCCTGATGGTTTAATTGGTGTACAGAGACTGAGAACTGATGCGGATGGATCATCTGGAACCAAAAATAACTTTCTTTTTGAAAACCAAGCAGTTGTACGGGACATTTTTGGAAAATCGGTAGAATCAAAAATTCTGTAAAATACAAAAAAAACAACAATTTGTTGATGCAGGACAATGACATTTTGATGAATAAACTAATTGACTTACATATTTTGAATTCCCGACTACAAAAAGTTGAAAAAGAACTTGACCAAACAAAACTGACCAAAAACTAAAAAAAAACTCCAGCTCAAAAAAAACAAACCCAACTCATTTGAACCATTTTCCCCCAATATGCAAATTAGTGACACAATCCTATGGTCATCAAGCATCAAGACTCTTGATGACTTTAATGGAAATTAATTAATTTAATGCAAACTAAATAAACAATATGCACAAACATTTTTCATTTCAACTTTCATCTAAATTGGCAATTAAGTTATAATATTATACAACAAATTGTCTAGCATCTTTCACAAAGCATATATGTATGTACATAATTGAAGAAATGAAGCGTCCATGTTCGTTATTTAAAAACATTAATAAAAACTTCATTTTTTATTTTAATTTCAAAATATTTTCTCTGTACAAACTAACTACCACAAAAGAAAGAAAAAAGAATATTTTTTCTTTCTCCACTCTTGGTCCATGACACAATTTGAAACTTTTTTCGTCACTTTTCTTAAAGTGAAAAATTCTAATTTTATTCTCAAGTTAAAACTTTTTGTGAAAATGCTTTATTATACATTTTTTTATATATATAAATATAATAATATGTATGACACGATGATCCCATTTACCATTGACGGAAGTGGAGTGTCCATTTAAAAGTGGTAGAAGTACCCTCTTCTCTCTGTTCATGATGTTGAAGAAATTCTGTGTGTTAAATTCCCCATTCTATGGACTGGGCTCATGCTTACAACATCTCACTGGCATTTTGGTTGACTCTGTGAATAGTAGTGTGGTATGGAAAGACGATTGCCATGCAAAATAGTCTATAAGAGACTAAAACAGTATAAGAAGAGGAAGAAGAGGGCATATTTAATATTAACATGCATAAAAGTTTTCACTCTCTCTCTCTTCATAAAAGACCTCCCCGACTTCCTTATTCAACAGCCAACATTTTCACTAACTTTGATGAGATAATGTCTGTCTGTCTTCCGACCTCTTTTACCCATCTCATCTCCCCTTTCTCCTCTTCTCTCTCCCATCCAAAGAAAGTAAAGAGAAAGAAGAGTAAAATATATAAGGCATCACAATCTCAATCTCTGAATGAATGCTTTCTTCATGGGATGCATAAATGCTTCTTCGTCTCTCTTCAATCGAAAGAAAACCCGTCAAGCCTCTCTCCCTCCTCTTCCTCCTCTTCTTTGGAGAACAAGAACAAATGCAAACTTATGGTGAATCATGTCAATGGGGAAGAGAGAGAGAGAGGCTTGAGTCCTCCTGAAAATTTTCTCTGGTTGCACACGTGAACGTGAGAAATAGCTGAATGTTTCAGGAGAACAACCAAAGAAATCATTTTCCAGCTGAACGAGCCAACTTCAAACTAACGCAATTAAGATTACCCCTACGTTAAATGGCTTCCATCCCTTTTACTTTTTTGCACATTTTCAAAAAAAAAAACTTTTGACTCTCTCACTCACAGCTCTACAACTCAACGTCTTTGGAGTTGTTATATCCATCTATGTAGATGTAGATAGATATGTCATTGACAGATATATAAAGGGTACATGGGAGGATAACAAAGTAACTTATGCATTCCTAATTCTATTCCAATCCACCATACGACAGGCCATACCATGTTCATTGGTTAGTTGATCACATTATTTCACCTTCCATCCTCTTTATTTTCATCCCTTCTCTTCATCCTCCATCGTGTAATATACATAAAAAAAAGTGGAAAAAAAGAAAGTTTCTTTCTCCTTTCTCTTTTGAACTTCATTTAACTCTTAGGTTTTTTTTTCTTCAAAAATCCATAATAAAAAAAACTTGCCTAAAAATACTTTACACTTTACACACATCCAGTCGTCAGAGTTTATAGTTGTATGAATGGAGAGTCGGAAATATTAAAGTGTTTTTTTTGGGCTACCCATTTTGTGCTCATATAATAGCTCAAACTTTATTATTTGGTGACTGTGTAGGTCACACCCTGTATAACAGCTCGTACTTTCTTTTTTGTATTATAATACAAACTGTACATGGAGGAGGAAAAAAATCGGAGGGGAGGAGGGGGGAAGAGGCAATAGCCTGTAGCAAATAGTTGGCAATGTCAGGATGTGTCTGTCATGTCTTTTTTTTCTTGTTCATTTTTTGGTTGGGTTGGTTGGTGGTGACCAAGGCAGGGAAGGAAGGAGGAGAGAATGTTGTCTTTGGACTGGGATGACGGTAGGATGGGATGATGTGGATGGGGCGATATCATTTGTGATATGATAAGAGAAGAAAATTTGGAATGAGATGCCCCCTTGGGAAGTGTGAAGTTTCCTTTTCCATCCTCTGGAAAGCCAGGGAGGGTAAAAAACATCCACAAGCAATCATCTATTTCTCTCTTTATTATATGTACCTACCTCTCCACTCTCTCTCTCTCTCTCTCTCTCTCTCTCTCTCTTTCAGCTTTGGAGGTCTCTGTGATGGGCCTTTCCTTGGAAAAAAAACCGGATGAATCCAAGGCGAGAGAGCAGGGAGGATCGAGTGAGAGAGCGGCTGGCTCGATGACATCAAAGAGAAAACTGGAGGAAGATCATCGTGTCTTTCCGACACGTTCCCAAAGGGAATTTCATGTAAATATGAACATGTGTAAGAGTTAAATATGTACGCATTATTTGCTCCTGCCCTACTCTTCCTTCTTTTCTCTACTTTCTCTAATATACAGTAAAGGACTTTCTCTCTCTCTCCTCTTCTTTCCTTCTGTGTACTCAGCCAAGTCAATAGGAATGCATACATATTTTTATTTATTTATTTACTCCGTCATATTCTAACATTTCGCTTTACGTCCCTTTTTTCAAAAAAAACTCTTCAATTCAAAGACGAGACAGAAAGAGAAAAAAAAATTTTTTTTGCCATCTTCTCAATCTCTGCCAAATTTTTTCCATTAAAATAAATAAATATTAAAAAAGTCATATGAATTTTTATTATCCATATTTTTATTTTTTTTCTGTCTCTCTCTCTCACACATGAATATTACCCTCTTATTCCTTCTGGCTTGTTTAATACTGTAATTTCTTTCAAGTAAAGAGAGAGAGAGAGAGTCTATTCCACTTTGAACACATTACATCTTCAAAATTGTACAGAGAGAAAACTCAAGAATTTTTGTCCCAGCCTCCTCCACATTTTTTTACTCGTCCTAAAGAAAGCAAGAAAAAATGGGGGAAGGGAGAAAGTGAAGGAATTCGCACGTTGGTGAAAATTCCTCAGAGTGAGTGTGGCCATAAACCAAAAAATAAGTAGACTTGAGAGTTAACAGTGTTTAGTACATGTGTGTGTGTGCACACAAAAGCATTGCAAGAGTGAAAGTATCTTTGAAAAAAAATATCCTTTTTTTCTAGGGGAAAGTTTAATCGATGAATTTGTCAAATGTATTCATTAAGCTGTTCGTGGCTCGTCGACTCTCAGTCCATCGGAAAGAGAAGAAAGAAATGCTAATCTGTCAGTCTTTTTTTGGTGAAATGATCATTTCTCATATCCCTTCTTTCTCCACCAATTCCAAGTCAAAAGTAACTAAAGTAATTTAGTTTCAAGAACCTTTATACATATACAGAAATAGGCATGTACATATATACAAAATCTCTCATAATAAGTAATATATTTTATACTTTCTCCACTTTGCTTGTGTAACAGTTAGTCCACATATAAATTCTTAGAGAGAGAGAGAAAGACCAAAATGAAGAAAGTATAGAGAATTTCACCATTTAATTATCCTTATTTTGACTCTCCTTTTATAAATATTCTCACTTTTATATCTACATTCCATTCTTCCATCTTGAGTAGTCTGTCTCTATATGAAAGATGTTTTATAAGGGAGAGGGAGGGGGGGGAGGGGGTTGGTAAGTACAATAGAAATTTTTGAAGATAGACTCCTCTCCCTCAAAATCTCCATGTAATCCTCCATGAATAATTAATACTTAATTAAATTACTCGTTTTCTTTTGTTCACCCTCCTCATTCCTTCTCTCGTCGTCCCCTTTAAAAAAAAGTCTTTGAAACTTCTCTCTCTCTCTCTGTTTAATTTACACAATTCCATCACTCTATTATACATATATCATCTATTCTTACGTAGAATATCGCCTCAATCCTTGCAAACCATCATCTAAGTAGACTCAAGAGACTTGATCAAAACCTCAAAAAACTCAAGTTTTTTTTTCTTTTTCTTTCTCCTCCTTTCTTTCTTTCTCCTCTCTATACAAGTTTCCATTTTTATCGTTTGAAACAATTCCATTAGATTTTTTTTGCAATATAAATTGCAATAGAAAAAAAAGAATTTTTTTTACTGTAAGCTCCATTCTTAAGATTTTGTAGAACAATTAAGTACATTATTCAGTCATTAGAATAGAAAAAAAACTTTTTTTTTATATATTGAGACATGATATCAAGAGAAATATGAGAAAGAATATTTCAAGATGATTTTGTAAGATAGAGATAGCTCATGGCTGTCATGTCATGTACTAACCAATTAGGAATTAGCATTAGTTTGGGATGGTTGCCAGAAAGAGAGAGAGACTGCTGCAATGCATTCTGCATTCTGCCAATGGAAATTCTTTCAACATTTCCATGTAATTTTACTCTGCTAATTTACTCGAGCCATTCACACTCATTTAACCATACTTACATACATCTCTAGCATGTGTACCTTTTTTTATGTACAAGAGACAAGAGAGAGCTACCTTTTATATTAAAAAAAGAATCAAGGTTTTTTACACTCTGAAAATTCTTGACAATTGTCATCACATCGAGATGAAGACACCGTCTCTCTTTCACTCTGTCCTCTATTGTGAGGGAAAAGTAGAGAGATACTCAAAATGTGTGGAAAGGAAGGGAAAAAAGGAGAGTGACGACATTTGAGGACAAGAAAAAGAGATAAAAAAGCACGTGGGGCTAAATGTCTTATATAGTGATGGAAATGAAGAGAGAGAGAGAAATAAGACAAGGACATCATCTATTCCGGACGCCAGACAGCCAACCAAGTCCCTCTCTTTCCCTTTTTCTCTATTCTATTCGGTTCAGTTGAGCTTAAGTGTGGAAGCTCCTGTGCATTTCTATATACATGTATATATATATATATTATATGGTTATACAACAAGAGTATTTTACCCGAAATAAGACAAGCCCTCCTCCCCCAAAAAAGCAACTTATGTAGTACCATATGCATATTATGTACATTTGATACAAAGGCACAAAAGTTGGGACTCTCTCTCTCTCTTTGGATTGAGAATTCATTGCAAATGTTATATATGGAAAATGCATGGGCTAAAACGACGTACATAGTAGAGACTCTCACTCAGTCGAGTTCTGTCCTCCAAGCCAGGAGGTTCTCCACATTCTCCGATCCGAAAATCCTACTCAACACACAAAAAAAACACCGGTAAATTATTACGGGCTATATCCACTTTTTACAAACTACTCACTCTCTGTTTTTTGTCACGACTACATTTCTTGTACTACAGATATTCGTACATTGTACTTGTACTAGAATTTTCTGTGTATGTGAAAATAAAAAGATTTGGAAATGTTGTTGCATGGAGCAGCAGTAGTAGACATTTCGGAGCAATGGGAAGAAAAATTAGTTTGAAAAATTCTCTACAATTTTTACCATGGCTATCATCATCAGTAACATTACTGAGACTTGGTACGGGATGAAGTAAGAGTGTCTTCGTATAAAGATTTTCAACCTCTTTTTTCTCTTTGTGGTCCTCTCGTTCGTTGTCGTGGTGGTGTTCACGCATATTTTTGCGTTGGCGGCTGTAAAAATAAACATGATGCTTCCAGTTGCTCAACTCTTTTTCATTTTATAACCAACAACCTTAAAGTGCACGTTTTTCTCGTAGAAAAAACGAAAAAAAAATATTTATATCTCTACACATGTATAAGATATCACAAGAACGAGTGATGGTGTTAGCATTTTTTTTAGTGTGAAAATATATAATAAATTCGGCTGCCTCTTGCAGCTGTCTGTAAAAAAAAGAGGAAGGAAAAAAAACAAGGAACAAAGTGAATTCATCTGTGACTGTTTAATATCAACGTCTCTCTCTCTCTCCAAAGAGTTGGGGAGAATAGAAAAGAGTGAAAAACTTGTTATTAAATTTTGTGCATTTGCATTGTCAAAATTGAGACTGTTTTGGATCATTTCTTCTTTCTTTGAAAAGTAAGTAAGTCTTAAAATTTTGTAATAAAATATTCATTTATGACTTCATTTTCTTTAAATTATGTCACTAACTCACTATATATATATTTATGGTATGTGACATTTTTAGAATGTAAATTATTCCATTTTCAATATTTTGCAAATTTCCAATTTACATACCGGTACCTACTTACACTTACTTTATACATACAGACATATGTACAGATAGGAGTAATAAAAATAAATTTTACAAAACTTACATTAATAATTTTGTTTTAATAGTACAAAAAATGATTTATAAACTTGAGGGGAAATTCTTTTAATGAAAATATTTATAATAGATGAATAGATTTATAATATTTGTTAAATTTGTACTTTCTTCTACAGAGAGAAAGAGAGAGAGAGTTGTAAATGTAGCCAAAAATTAAGATTTCATAGTTTTTGGAAATAGTACAAAAAAATAAGAGTATGATGCTAATTGGCTGAAATCTCTCAAAACTATCTCAAAGAATTTCTCTCTCTCTCTTGTAATTTTCAAAAGAACTAAAAGACAAGGAGGATGAGGAAAAGATGAAGAAAAAAAGTAAAATGAAAAAGGTTCCAAGTTTTTTGGCGTCTTTATTTTTGGCCATGTACAATTTAAAGGGAGAGTTGAGGAGGTAGGTAATAATTAGTAAATTGTAAATTGAACGTAAGAGTACCTCCATCCCTCGTGTACACTTGTAATGACAGAAGAGAGAGACAGAGAGAGACAGAGAGAGAGAGAGAGAGTTAACTGGAGAGAGAGAAGAGAAAGAGAGGAATGAAAAGGATAGAGACTTTGTCAGTGCATTAAATAATCGCAATCGTATAATTCCCTCCACATTGACTCACATAAAAGATAACTGTGCCATTGGGCAATAAAAGCAAGAGCGTAAAACTTACACAGTTTCCCCAGTTTACACGTGCTCCACGCAACATGCTCACTAAAGTAGTTGAGTTGTACACGCCTAAAAAAAGTACACACACAAAAACGCCTTTAAAATGTACCTTCTACACACTCACTTTACATTACATTTACTCTGTTTTAACTTGTCTACAATTCTGCAACTTTTGCCCATGTTATATGATATACACATTGTACATATGTACATGTATGGAGTCTCATAGTACTGTTTACATTGAACATTAGACCCATTGACTCTATTTTTTTTCAAACTTGATACATATTTTACAACACTTAGGGCCATATTACCATCCAAGACTTAAGGGCCAACTCGGACTTAAATGAACCTTAAGTGTCTGTTGGCATTACCAACTCTATGTTTCAAGTGCGCCTTGCGAGGTGACACTAAAGTGACACTTGGCGCTCCAAGTCGCACTTACTTTGGTATCACCAAAGCATACTTGAGTGTCAACCGCCACTGAGAAAGGGTACTTATTAACCATTTTTTTAAGTCTGGGTCCGACCAGCCTTAACTCCCACTTATGATATGCACACAATGAAAATACATATCTAAGCTTTTTTACTAATTCTGTTCCAAAAATATCTGATTTTTCGGTTCCATGACGTTTGGTCTAAACTGTTTGGTCTAAAGGACTATTGGTCTAATGCCATTTGGTCTAATCTAAAAATTTGTAATAAAATTATAAAAGAAAACCAGTAGCCATAAAAAAGAAAATAGTAATGTCTTACTAATTTAATTCTATGTTACAAAAAATTAATTCTAGCAGTTTATGAAGTTTTTTGTGACTTTTGTGACTTGTGTGACTTTATTGCTGATGATGATTATAAAATTCCCAAAAATGTTTTCACTGGCGAATTAAATTCGGGACCTTGTGACACTTCGTGTGATCACCCTTCTAACCAATCTAGCCTCTAGTGTAAAAATTATAAGGCATCAAGAGTTGTCTTTCCGTTGGTCAATACCCAAAAAAAAATTTCATCTTACAGATGGATTTTTTAAATGAATTTGTAATAATAATTTTGTTCTCATATTTGTCAAATTATTTTGTTCGGCTTAGCTGTAACCATCTATTTTACGGAATATTATTTTTTTGACAGATAAAAATAATTTTTCTACAAACAAGAAATATTTTTTGCGCAAGTAGGATTTTTACAGATATAATTAATCATTTTGGAAATAGGACATAACACGATTGCAGAAAGATTATTTGCAAGATAATTAATAATTAATAAATTATCTTGCAAATAATATTTTTATTTAAAAATATTTTCTTTGTAAAAAGAAATCATTATTTTACAAAGAAAAAGCAACAAAAAATTTTTACTCGTCCACGTCTACACAAGGAATGGAGTAAAAATTCTAAAGGGTTTAGACCAAACGTCCCGACACCGATTTTTGGGATAAAATTAATTTTTTGCCCTGATTATAGACAAAATAACTTTCCCCCCGTTAGAATGATTTTTTTCTGACAAGACTGTGTACTAGTGTGTACTCATTTTGTCAAAATGCTGAACCGTTTGACCTGTATGCGATGGCAAAATCTAAAACTGGGACTGTTGATCACATGGGTCAAATTTGCAACATGATGTAACAGGCAGACTTGTTTATCATATGATTCCACGTACAGTTGAATTTTTACAGATTTTTCAAACGTCAAAGTTCATAGATACAAGTCCATTCTCAAAGTGACCTATGTAGGTCAAGGGAGAGGTCCGTAATTTTTTTTCAGAAAATAAACATGTGCAGCAGGTCATTCTTTATCAGCCTGACATGTAAAATGTATAAAAAATTCATCAGGTCAAAAAAAATTTCAAAAAATGGTCCGATTGTTTTTACTAGTGGAATTGTTAGTTAATAGTTAATATTACTTGCTTATTCATGCATTTTAAAGAATATATTTTCTCTCGATTTAAAATAAAATATTAAAAGGCATATTAATTGTGTTCACACAAAAATAAAGTTATCGGGAAAGAATATTTACAGGAGAAAAAGAAAAGGTGGAGAGAGGGGAAATTAATAAAAATGTTCCCTCCCCCCCCCCTTCCCTTGAAGTTGAAAAAGAGGAAAGAATGGTTGCTTTCAAAAAACTCGAGCCAACAATAAAGACAATTCTATTGGCTTGATTGCTGTGAGAGAGACGGCAACAATGAAGGGAGTCGTACTTTTCAAAGGGTTCCTTGGGAATACCAAACCAAGTGTACCTTTGAAAAGTTAAACTTAAGACAGCGTTGGTAATACCAAATCGCAAGTGTCACTGAAGTTACACTTCCTAAAGTGACACTTAACCCTTCACTTAAGTCTTGGTTGATAATATGGCCCTCAAATTTTTAAGGGACTCTCCTAGAACCCCTTTTCAACCCTTTTTAAATATTAAAACCGACAGGGGTGTTGATTATTTCAACTTTTTAAAATTTGAATGAATGAACTCTTGTTAGAAAAAGGTCACTTGACCATATTATGCTGAAAAGTAAATTAAACACAAAGTTTTTTGAGACCTAGATAGCAACAATCAGCCCCTTTTCTACCTGCACCCTTAGCAGGTAGAAAACCTTTTTTGAAGGTACTTTTAAGACACCCAGTACATCTATATGTATGATATCATTTTCTCACGCGTTAAAAATTAAAAAAACAAGTTCACAGTGTCCATTCATTATTACAATAGCATAGAGATTTTTACATTAATTTTTGCATTTTTTTATTTTTTCTAGTACCCACTATCTACAGTAGCAAGTCTTGTTGTAATGTTTTAATATTATTTTCTAATAGTACAAAAATCCGGTTCAGTTACACATCAGCTACTCTCATTCTTAAACTTAACGCTGTAAACAAAAAAAATCCGGATGAAGGATTCAAGACATTTGAGAACATTGTTTGCTACTTCCTGTCTATCTTAAATCTCATTGTTGAGAGCAAATAACCAACTTGAGAGTTTTCTGCATCTCTCGATTTACTCTCCTTTATAATAATAAAATGAGAATGACTCTCTTCTCTATGTAGAAAGTACCATCATCATGATATGACACATCACGTAAAACCATAATCATTTCGTCTCACTTACTTTAAAGTCTTAACCTTTTCATTTTTATTATTCCCCCCTCCCCCCAACTTATATAACTACGATACAAAAAAAAGTCCTAGCCATTTTCAACTCTCAAAACATGCACCCATGAACATACAATGCACAGTGTGTAAATTGCAAACTCTTTGTCACAATATTTTAACTTCACACATTCAGATTGACTTTAAGAGAACTGGCTATGTTTATATTTAACTATACTTTAGTTGCTGGTCTATATCCTATATATAACACACCTCATGGTATAATAATCGTCATTATATTCTTTATAAACACACACACAATCATACTGTTCTTTTTCAAAGTGCACGTGCTGTTCAGAATTATGTAACTTGAGGATCGTGAGAACTGACGAGTCTAATAATGATAAAAGGATGGGAATCATCGACATGGACTTTTAAGAGTAAATACAACTAGCTTGTAATTTTAACTATTATTTTCTCCTTTCAATTCACCAATATTACATACCATAATATATTTTAGTCAATGCTACATAAAAATTACAATCATCTGCAATATATACACAGACTATACAAAAACAGCTGCAACACCATCAGCAATTCGATACTAATACTGCACAAGTGCAGTAAAGTATTCATCCATTCAGTAAAATCAAATTATTTTATAAATATTCATGTACTAAATGTAATGTACATTCTCATAATGTTCAAACTTCAACTCATTAATTTTCTTTTTTAATTAGATTTTTCGAAAGGACCAAAAAACATTCATTAGAATTTTTACCTTATCAAACATCATTATTTTTTTTAGTAAGCCTCAATCAAACCTATGGTAAGTAACAAGTTTCGAGTTTACAATTGAAAAACTTTTTCATGACTATTAAAAAAGGATTAAAAGGTATAAACGAGGGTTTAAATAATGTTCTTCGGCAAGTCTATAAATAGTTTACAAATAATATCTGTAATTAACAAAATTTGTCAGTGCTCATGTGCAAAATTGGGTTCATTCAAGAGAATATTTCTTAAAGACTTGATTGTCTTTTCCTCAAAATTATTATAAAAGTGAATGGAGGTAGAAAAGAGAATGGAAAATGACGTAAAAGTATCTGTAAAGTATTATAAACAAGAAGACTTGAATGGTGAAGATGAATGAGAAAAGATCAATAAAGGGAATGAGTAATTTCCCGAGGAGGATATTACGAGTATAATTTTATTATCACAAGTGAAGCTATATACCGATAGACATGATGTACATCTAATATGTATTAGTCATCCATTGACTGTACTATAATTGAATCAATACACTTCCTGTGCACTGTGCACTCTGTGTGCATCCTACAAAAATATACTAGAGACTCCACTACATGTATAACATTATCAAAATGACCCATTCATAATCATAACTTGCACTCCTTGTTATTACTTTTGAGTATTGACTACTCCCCTATATTAAATGACATTTAAGTTTATCCATTGATCCTGCTGTATATATTTTTAAACATGAATGAACTTTTCAATCTGTGATCACAATTATTTAAGTGTAGTTCATTCAAACTTCTAATCATAGTTTTCATACAAAAATACATAAATACTGCGTTTCACATTGTAAAATATTTTTTTATGTAAACATCCCAGCATGCAACAAATGTGGACACATTGACAGAACCACTAAAACCACATTATGATGTCAAAGAAGTCTTGTGTATACAATACACAATTATTTCTAAATCAGAATATGTACGTTATTTTACAGAAAACATATTTTAAAAACACTTGTAAGTATGACATGGCCCATGGGCTCACAGACACGCAGTCAATGGCCACAAAGAAAATTCAAGAGTTTAGTCATCTAGTAAACATTGTAAAATTTCGACATTTAATTTAATCGTAATACCCAGGAAGATTATTCATCCTTGTCCATCTGAATGTACCCTTTAGAGTAATATGTAACCCATCACAATCAACCGGGCACGAGGTAGCCGGTAGCCTTGAATCAAGGCTATTACAAAAACAATAACTCGGAATTGTGTTACATCTACTGAAAATGACAGCATTGAAAATTATTTTAAAATCTAGTTCACATCCCGGATTTTACCATCAGATATATTTTTGATAACCCATCATTTGTCAGTCCCAGGAAATTCCCTTTGAAAAATTGGTGCAAGTAAGATAGTGATAAACAAATGTAAACAATAATAATAATAAATTAGTCAATTTTGCAAAAAGATTAGATAAAATGTGTATCAAGTGTACATAAATTATCGAGTATTTATGTAGTAATTCGTTCTAATTGTTGTAGATTAAACTAAAGAGTCTTTAGTAAAGACTATGCGCAAAAATTCATAGAATTACAATCATTATGTGACATTTTAACATTGATAGCATAACCAAATATTCTACAACAATTTACAGCAGATCCTACCATAACAAATTCTCGGTAAACCCATCTAGGTAACCTACCTATTTAATTGGTAATGATAATCATGTACACAATACAAATTTGATAAGAATGATATAAAAGTGTCTAAATTTAATTTACTTGTATACAAAACTGCTACTATTTTGTGAAACGAGTCTTATGGCATGAGACCAGAGTTTGCTGCCGAAAGCCAAATGACCAGAATCCTGTTCTAATTAAAATACTTATGAATAGTTTTGTCTACCAGTCATCAGTCAATATAATTCAACACAATTGAATATGGATGAGGTTAACTCACATTGAGTCAAATTTGAATTGAGACAAATTCATTCACCATCAATGAACACACGTCTTGAGTGTTTACAAATAATTCATAAAATTATTAATTACAGTAAAAAAACAAAATCAGGTCGTTCATAAAGTCTGGTTTCCTCTCTCACCACCTGTCTCTAATTGATTATACAACCATAAATTGTCTTGTAAAACAATGGACAAAAATTTGAATGATGATTTTAGATTAATGTTTTCTTGTGGTCATTAACCAAACTTAACTTAATTTTTACCATAACTGAACTTTACAAATTAAATACGCAGCAAACTAAACATTTCAAATTGGAAACGCATGGAGTATTGAGCTCAATATTGTATTAATTACGAACACACAAAATCATTTATCTAATACACTTTTGTGCGTGATTTCTTTACAAAGAGAATTTTCTAAACTATTTACAAACATTTTACAGAATAATAAATTCAGTTGGTACAAATGTTTACAAATCTAACCAACTCACATGCGTTGGCGGAAGGGATTGTCGGATGCAGGTTATTTATTTCATTTTAATAATTCAGTTAATTTGGTGAAATTATTTAATGGAATGTTAACACATCTTTCTCATCGTCAAGACATGAATACATGAAATATCTATTACAAAAATTCACCTGTTATAGTTACTTATACTACACATCAAGCCCCTCTCATACAAAACACAGCAAAAAAACATCAAATCCTCATATTGCAAATGATTGATTATACTTTTGGCATTGCAAAAGAGAGAGAGAGAGAGGAAATGTTAAATTAATGTAGAACAACAAATGATCAATGATTAAAATGTTTGACTTTAAAGGAAGCATTATTTTCTTAAAAAAACATAAAAAAAATAATTGTAAACATGAATAAAATAATCATTCTGTCTCACGTTAATTTGTACAGTAATAAAATGAACACTTTGTATTAGTTTGAACTAATAATTCCATTTAAATCTTATTCTTAGATTAAATTACAACAAACAAAGTAAAAACATTTTGATAAAAAAAAACACTGTAAAATTTCAAACTTATATTCTATTCATAATAAAGGTTTATGTTATTCCAAAACTCTTTCTCTAAACTCCTACACTTTATCGATTCCCCTAAAAAAGAGTAAATCTCTCCAGGTTGTAAATTTCTCAAGCTATTACACTACCCATCTAGATCATGTACATGTTAAAATAGCAAACTTTCAGCTAGTAAAAATGTCTGTGAACACAAAAAAAAATTGCAAAAGATTTAGTTCTATAGCATCATTTTCTCTCACAATGCTGATTTTTTTTGTCAAATTAAACTAAAAGAGTATTTTATTCTAACAATGTAGATTCTAGGTAGATTGTCTACATTCAGTATGTAATAATATAAGAAGAAAAACTTTAAATAAACGGTTTGAGCCAGGGGCTAGAAAAAAGTGCGTTGTACCCGTCCGAGTACCAATCCATACATTTTTACACACATTTATCCATGTAAAAAGCTAGACACAGGAGTAGACGAAAAAAAAACTTTTTTTTTGCCAACTGGTAGATAGGTAGTACAGTGGTGTGGCAAATTGGCTCCTGCATACGATTGCATACAAACATAATCCTCCAAAGTCGACTTGTAATACAAAGTATCTTTTATATTACGAATACTAACAAAAAAAGACACAAAGAGAGAGAGAGAGAGACGCAACAATAGTATGCACTCTGCGTTATTGTTGCATTTTTAAAAAAAGACAACTACAGTGCAGTAGTAGAAGCCTGAGGTAAATATTATTCCCTACATTTATCTTTCTTGCATCACTGTGCAATTTTATACCTAGCTCATATATATATATATACTATGTTAATGCATTATATACTAACCAACATTGAGCCAATACATTTTTTATATATATGTCTCTGCTCGCCAAACTAGACAATGAGAGAGAGAGAGAGACAAAATGTACAGAAAAAAGCGTCTGGTCGTCTAAAAAATGGTAGAATACTTATTCTATACAGTAGAAAGAGACTAAAGAGAAAAAAACCAGCACGATTAGAGTGCAATACAAAATGATAATCCCAATTGCTAGTTTCCCGTCTGTCGCACTATTCCATGAGTTTAACTTGTATGTAACTTAACTACCAACTCCACAAAAATTCACACATTCATACAGACTCACACGTAGATTATGTACACCTTCCATTTATTTTTGAAACATAAACACATCAAACGTTCAAGTAAAACCGTCATGTGGAATGAATTTGTTCTGCCCAACGACGACTTGTTTTTAAAAAAACATTTTAGAATAGAAAGATTGTTTTATAAACTACAATAAATGACAAATTTAAGTCTCCAAATAATTAACTCAAACTGTCTAATCAATGAATGTGACGCTTGTACTGGATTGTAATAAAAACTATTGATTTTTGTCTCTCTTTAAAAATTGACCAAACTAACCCCAAATGACTGTAAAAAATAATTAGAAAAAAAAGTTAAAAGAAAAAATGGTCAAAAATATTCAAAAAAAAAGTACGGTCACCCCTCCTTCAACAATTCAAAACTTGTATCTTTTATACTGAAGAAATTTTTAAAATCTTTGTATACATAATAATCATTTTACCCATAGTTTGAATAATCGAGTGCCTACTGTATAAAACATACCACATCTCGCTTTTAACCATATCAAGGTTAGAACAAGTCAGAAATTAATTTGTCTTTCTTTTGCCTTTGTGTACTCTGTTTTGTGTTGTGAGTTAACAACGAAGAAGATTTCAAGATTAAAAGTGACATGACGACTTTTTTAATAGAAAATTTTCAAGATTTTACAATAAAACTTTTCTTCTAATAGTCCGCCACTTCACCTAACTCTGACTCAATGAAATTTATTTTACATGCAAAAAAAAATGTACAAATATAATATAAACAACAAACGTAAAGTGCAAGATGTTATTAATTACTGACTGACCATTACAAGATTTTTTTACAAAGTAAAAAGAATCGGTTTAAAATCATTCTAGTAGAACCAACAATATGAAGGAAGACCATTAATCAAAAAAACAGAGTTATAATATTAAATACAAAAGTGTAATAAGTAATTATAACAATAATGAAATCCGACTGGATGGCTTGTTACAGATATATGCACGGCTTTTTAACAAAGTCAGATACACATAAATGATCATTGCCAAGTAGACTGCAAAGATTTTTTTTTTCAAATGTAAATTGCAGTCGTAGTACTGGCAAGTATATTACTAAACTAAAACTACACTCTACACTATGCATAGTACAGTACATTTTGCATATGTTATCTATATGTACAATATTAATATTATATATGATGATGATGAGACTGTGAGATAGGACAGCCAAGGAAAGTCGAGAGAGATCATGAAGAGAGAAAAAAAAAGAATTTCAACCAGCTGTTATAAGAAGCCAAGCAAATATGCTTTTTATATATAATTTACAAAGAAATGTCTGTATGCATTGCATAAATACAGCATGCATAAAAATATAGCACATTTTGATATAAAAAAACTATTATACTTATGTACATTTATAACTACGACCTACAGGGAAACAAAGTGTACAAATAGGAGGGTAGTAACAGAAATATTATGGATATTACAAATATTTACATGTGTGCAATAAGTCCAAGTCCTGTACTCAACCATGTTTTGTACATATTACGTATTATGTATTAACATATAAAGCCAAGATGAAATGAGATATTTAATATAAAAAGTTTAAATAAACTTTGCCACAACACGACAAAATGCAATGTTACACTCTACACTCTAACTCTAACACAATGGTTTAGGCCAAGTCATTGACTGTCTGTCTTTGGTCCTAAAAACAATTTTTTATTATTTTTATGATAGGACGAGTGAGAGAGAGAGGGGAGGGGGCTAGAAATTGTCGCTCTCGTTTTATTTTTCAACAAGAGTATTTTTTGGGGGAGTTTTTACAATCCCAAACTATATCCTGGAATTTATGACATCTTTAACTTCTTTGGTGTCAAATATTAAGCGACTTTAACAATGACAGACTATTTTGAGTACCATGTCATGTACACTGTTTTTTTTAAATTATGAGACATACAAAAATTATTATTTAGCATGTCTCTATGGAACATGTATCATTTCCCCTTGTTCTTTGACTCTCTGATTTTTGAAATATTTGAAGAACTTCATCAAACCAATGAAAAAAAACTATTCACATGATATAATCTTCTACATGATACCATTTGTGATAAATCGATTCAAGATTTGATGAAAGACCGAAAAAAAGAGCATCATTCAGTCTAGGGTCAAAAGATAGTGAGAAAAGACAAAGACGAATCTACAATCATTCACATTTGGCATTATATTGACCAAGGAAGCTAGAGAGCTGGTAAAAGAGAACAAATGTCAAAAAGCCAAAATGCCAGACATGTAAAATTATTACACTATTGAATTTTATTCGTCTCAATGTGAAATTTGAGTACGTCCCTTAGTTTGAATGCATGGATTGTAATATAACGGCTACTATATTCTACATTTAATAATAATATGTAGTCAGATAGATTTGAGTGTATTTTTATACTTTTCTTTTTATGACTTAAATATATAATATATAATATACTCAACAAAGCCATTTCATACATCTATTGTAGTGTAACACTCTTTGCAAAAAAAACTAACTACCAATGGCTGGGGGAAGTTCTAAACAACCACTAGTTATATTTCTCTAGTAATAGCAGTATAGTATCCAGAAACCCGAAAAAAAAGAATAATGGGTTAGGAGGGGATCCTAAAACGACGGGTTGAGGTGCAAAGATAGTCAAAAACTAGGTCAACAATTTTCATGTTTGTTCAGTTCACCGGGTTCATATTTGAATTTTTTTTCCCTTTTCTACTTTTTTTTCCCTTCTTTGTAGTAATATAAAAATAACATGTCAATATTTTAAGAACATGTGTATATCATATACAGATAAATTATTGATGATTTCACACCAGTTTTACAATGAATGTGGTCTATATTTTATAGTTTGAGAATTTGGTTATGGGACATCTCAAAAACTTAAGAAAAACTTCAAAGTGAAGCATTTTCGCAGCATTTTGGATCAAAACTAAAATTTTCAACAGCTAAATAAGTACTTAATAATCATAATATGAATGAATGGCTGACCGTATTTGTTTGTATGATAAAAAAATTAAAATACTTACCAGCACCAGTCCGTCGGTTTCCTGAAGGTTGGTCATCATCCGACTGATCCGACATTTTTTCTTGTTTTTTGTTAAAATATGGTGACACACGTCGCACCAAATGTATTCTTATAGATTTTTGTTTTGTAAGGTAGAGCAATTTCCCTTCTGACCTTGTTTCGAAGAGAGGAAGACGTCCAAAGAAATACAATTAAAATGTTTCTTTTTGATCACAGAATTTGTCACTTTTTTTTCGTCGTGTCTCTCTTTTTCTATTTGTGGCTGTGTTTTCGGCTGTAAGAGTATAATATTTAAATATACGTTTTATATATTGATTTTTTATATATCGTTGAATCAATTAACAAAAAAGTTTCACCGTTGACTGATGATATATCACTTTGCTTGTTTAAATTTATATATATCAATATGTTGATTTAAATTTTCTTTTAATAAAGAATCTTTATATAATGTGTACTACACAATTGCGTTGCCCTATTTTTTACGATATTTAAGTAATTTAATTATGATTTACAATTGTTTTTTTGTGAGAGAGAAAGAGAGATCACAGCACGGGATGGCAACAAAAATAAGACTTGATAAAATTTAAATATTTATCGCCTTATAAACCACAAGATTTAAATTAATTCAGAGATATCATCTAGGTTTTCAAGCCTACACAATTCTTCTTGAATCAGAGGTAAAATTTCGTCAGTTATATTTTTTTAGTTAGTAGCACTAGTTCAAGATAATAGTAGTGTGCTAATTTATATAAGTCGGAAGAAAGTTAAAGTTTTCACAGTGATAGTTTTGAAGAATTTGAGAATAAAATTTAGTCAAGCTTAATTCCCTTGTTTTTTAAAAACACTTATTCATTGTCGACTTTGATTGGGATAAGGTAAAATACAGTTTTTTTAAAAAATATGTACTGAATTGGAATTAAGTTTAAATTTTATATATATATATGTATATATATTATCAACATGTACATATATAATATAATTTTTTTATATACAGCAGTATGGATTGAAAGACATTCGTTCCTGTACTATGAAGCCTGTGGTATATATATATATATATTATACAGATTAATATTATTTATATACACAATTATTTGATAATTCGTTAGCTACAAAGTGTGTCTCCTTTTATCTCTCTTTTTCTTGTTTGATAATAGTATACAGCCGTTTTCAGCGATTAATTCTGAATCATCTGATGTTGTTGTTTATTTATTTTTTTGGATCACTTACGATGAGCACCAGTCTTCCCGAAGTTAGATTGAACAGCTCGTTATTTGATTTCGAAGACGATGATGAATATAATGTTTAAAGATGTTTTGTTGTAATATTTTAATAGAATATGGAAATATATTCACAGGAGGACAGACGTTGGACGTATCAGAACGTCGATTCGGAGCTATCACAACACCGTACGCCAGAAATTATGATACCAGTCCGCAGTCACACTGAAATAAAACAAAAAGAGGGTAATGACCTTTAAAATATGTGTATAATTGTTATTAAAAAAATGATAAAAACATTCAATTTATAATTAAAAACACATACTTCAGTCCCTCTTTTCAATTTCCAATCCAGCCCGACCAAAAATTCTCTCAATTATTTTTTTGTGTGCAAATTCTTTTCCTTTGGACTTTTGATATTATTTTAAACAATCATATCTTACAAATTAAACTCAATAGAAACTGAATAGTCTTGAAAAAGAAGAGTAGTTAAAGTAAAACACAACAATAATATTAATTAAATCTTGACTGTCCAATCTTTGTTAATTGAAATTTTGGTTTACATTACAATGACTGTAGACATACAATCACAAATGTTTGTTTTAAAAGTATTTGACGTCAATCTCTGCGTTTAAAACTAAAACAAGAAAAAGTGATATATTTTCCAATCGATTTTTTGTCCTTTTCCAATTAAATTTTGTGAAATAAAATCATCTGTCTGTCTCTCACACACACAACCTTGTTGCCGCAAAATCTAAAACTATATAATATTTTTCATTCGACAACAAATAAAATATGTGTCTCACTGTCCAAAATATAATTATGTAAAACTTGAGAGAGATTTAACAAGAAGATGGATAAAATTCCAATCCCAAAATTTATTGTAATTGGCAATCGAAAAACGCGCAAAGAGATTGTAAAAGAGGGACCACGGACTGTACACTTACATCAAGTTATAGTTTTTGCTCATATTATTATATCCCCCACTGTAGTAGCTATGGCGAAAAATGTGCACTACTGTCTGCTTAGATCGTAGCTTTGCTAAGCTGTGGTGTATTCAAAGTAATATTCTATAGACACAGACTGAGACCAGACAGAAGGTAGGTGTGAGCCAAAATAAAACGACCAGTGGGGTTTACTTATTCTCCACAAAGATGTACATCCTTGCAATCCCAATTCCCCATTTTTTATCCTCCCTTTTTTGCACTACTTCTCCAGCTCCAAATTTTGACCCAATTTGCAAAAAAAATTAATTTAAACTTCCCTCCTTTCCAGCCCCTCCCAAGTTTTTCTTGATCCCTTTTTTCAGTGGAACTACTGAAAATTAGTTTGGAAAACTAATGAGCCAAAAATATTTTGTGCCTCTTGTGTACAACATTAGGTATGCAAAGGCTTTGTATTTAAATGGTTTGAAAATCCCAATTAAGAGACGTCATCAGAGTGAGGGTGACCTAGCTTTTGTCTTTAAAAAACTGGATTTTAGATTTGCAACTAAATAAATGGATCAGTTTACACTGCTTTTTTATAGCCTGATAAATTAATGCTGTGGCCAGTCAATTTAGTCGATGTGACTCGTCAGTAATTGAATTAATTTTATGGAATTTATATTACATTTCAGTTGTCATTAAGGGGGATGGGGTGAAATTTTTGCGGAGATTTAACAAAGTAATGATGGCATCGCCAAAAGTTTACATCTTTGATATATTTAGGTCGGGGGACTCTCGATATAGAATTTTTTGCAAGTTTGTCTGCGACCTCTCTGGGAATTTTGCACAGTAGTGTGCAAAAATTTTTGCAAAAAAATGCGCTGAATTCACCAGACGCGAGTATGCTCTTTTACATCTGCTGCCATAACTTCTCATGAAAATAAACATATGAACGATATTTATATGATTGAAATGGATTATCTTCTTTTTTTTGCTGAATAAATCAACAATAATTTGTAAAGGGAGGCTGTGGTGTTAAAATAAAAATTCTCATCATGCTGGAGAATGAGATAGAAAATGACAAGAGAATTTCAAGAGAGGTTCATTCAGGTTTTATTTGTAGATTTTTTTGAAATCAATATCAATTGAAATGTGTCGAGTACAAAAACAATATTCAAAAAGATGTACTTTTTATTCATTGTCTTCACTCCTGAGACGGGCATTTCCATTGGTAACTCTGATGGACAACTCTTGGGCTCGCTCTACAATTTGTTTCCTCTTCTTTGATGATACTCCATGGGCAATCTCAGCACAATATTTACGGTTTTGCATCATCAGCATTTCTAATTCCTGTAATACAAAGTACATATGCAAATATTAGAAACTATGCACATTATACAAATTACGGCTATTTACATGATGTAGCCTACATTAGAAAACTATGAATTTCAAGTTCATAAAAAATACAGAAAATTTCGCACAGAAGAAATTCTTCTGAAGAAGAGAAACATTATTTTTTCATTATATAAATATCAAAACTTTCAAAAAATAGAGTGGAGAAATCAGGTAAACTACGTTTGAAGTTCTGATTTACATAATAAACACACTCAAGGAATACAGTTCATATCATGTTTTAAAAAAATAAAATTCACCTTAATATTATGAACTAAAACTTTAAGGAATCCAGTCGGGAGCATATGCCTTGTGGTTTTTGCAGTACCATAACCAATATTTGGCATTAAATATTGACCCTTAAATCGTCTCCTCACTCGATTGTCAATACCCTTGGGCTTTCTCCAGTTATCCTAGTCAAACAATAAAAAATGCATGTAATCATCTATAATATTTTATCTTTTATATAAGTAACTTTTTATTGTACAACCCGAAACTAAAGCATTTGGTAATTTATTTAAAATTTTATATTAAAAAAAACAGGTGAAACGCACAAAAATGTGCTACCATCAAAAATACAATTTAAAACTTTTCTTTCTTACCTTAACTTTGACATATCGATCCGATTGATGTCGGATGAACTTCTTGGTTCTCTTTTTTAACAATTTCGGTTTTTGAGCTGGTCGTAATGCCATTTTTTCGTCAAAAATTGACAATTTATTTCCCCAACGAAAAAAAAATCCGGCTGAAATCCGGCCGTAAATGCTGCGACTGATCCGCCGCCAACTTGCTTTCAAATTATCTCAAAGTGCCCCTTTTCTTAGATTTATTAGAAAAAAAATTCTCGTTTTCTATCAAAATAAATAGGATTTCATCTAAAAAAATTAATTTTAATAATTAATAAATTCATTATGTCAGTTACTTTACTACAATAAATAACGTAATACGTCTTGTCATGAAATGAAATACCAAAAACTTTAAACAGTGAGCATTGCCCATGGAAAGGAACGTCTCTCCTAATGTCATCAGTACTTTAAATCAAGTATCTTTGCTTAGACAAGCAAAATGTAAAAGTAAACTAGTGAAGACAAGTACATTTCAATTATTTAAGACAATATCTATCAGTAAATGTACTTGAATAATCTATAGACAGGGAGAGTCAATTATAAATTAAAGTCAAAATAGAAGTTACAACTCTTAATGAACATTTATTAATGTAACATAAATAACAAATATGTATTTAACTGATATACAAAGTTACGCATATCGTACAATTGTACCTGTCAATGTAGTAGAGTCGATGCTTAATATAACAGAGCAATTACAGAGTTATAGGTAGAAATCGATCGTCCATACATAATGGAGTCTATAGGGAGAGAGGGATATAGGAAATCTATAATATGAAATGTTAAGTCGATACGTTTATGTAGGTTGCTAGTTGTCAAGTAACAAAATGTACTAACAATAGCAGACACATAAAATACGTCTAGGTCTAGAGTCATTGTGGTTTGCAGTCCTTGTGCAAAAAAAAAAGTTTGCATTGGAACAAGTACTGGATTGGATTTAGAAAAAAGGAGAAAACAGGTGTTCTCTCTCTCTCCAGTGCTCACTGTATAAATTAACTCTTTATTCTCATTCCCATCAAAAGCTTCATTAGTTCTGGACTAACACTCATCAAAAAATTATTTTTACATTAAATTTTCAAGTCACTGTCAAATTTCAATCATGTTCAAAACAAAAAGAATTGGAGAGGCTCTTATACTAGCAAGTAAAAATTCATGTAAAATAATCCGAGTCCCCGGCTTTTTACTTCCCCGAGGGGAATGTCACGCTGGAGTTGTCTCATATTCCACAGCCCTTGAGCAGGTTCGGGGTCAACTTCAAAATGAGCTTCAGGTAAAGTAGTCACTATAAAATCATTTTGCAATTAAAATTCTTTTAATCATGAAAACTCCTTTTGTGTGCAGGATATTCGACAAGCCGGGACTTGGAAAAATGAAAGAATCATCACGTAAATATTTTTATTTAATGAGCGTTATGAATTTTTACACAGTACATGTTTTTATCTGTATTTTTAGTACTAAACAAGCAACAAATGTTGGCATTGAAGGAAGAACCACAACGTTACTCAATTTTTGTGCTAATAATTATCTTGGACTCTCGGTAAATTCAAATGCATAACATTAAATTTCTACAATTAATTTGTAATAATCTTTAATAGAGTCATCCTGACGTGATCAATGCAGGAAAAGGTAAGAATTTTTCCCCATGTTTTTATTCAGTGATTTTTATTGAATTTTTTTTTAAAACAGAGGCTCTGGATAAATATGGAGCTGGATTGAGTTCAGTTCGTTTCATTTGTGGAACTCAGGACATACACAAAGTAAGACTGAGCATTTTATAAAATATTGACGCTTATTTAAAAAAAATTTCATGTTCATTTTAGGAATTAGAACACAAAATTGCAAAGTTTCATGGACGAGAAGATGCAATTTTATACGCCTCTTGTTTTGATGCAAATGCTGGAATTTTTGAAATTCTACTGAGTCCTGATGATGCTGTCCTGTCTGACGAATTGAATCATGCGTCCATCATTGGTCAATTTTTAAATACACATTTAAATAATTTGATTATAATATTACTGAAGTTGATTTTAATTTTATAGACGGGATCAGGCTTTGCAAAGCAAAAAAATTTCGTTATGCTCATAAAGACATGAATGACCTTGAGTCAAAATTAAAAGAAGTACAAGGAGACAGTCGTCGTCGTCTTATAGTGACAGACGGTGTCTTCTCCATGGACGGAAATGTTGCTCCACTAGCAAAAATAAAACAACTGGCAAATAAATACAATGCAATGGTTTTTGTGGATGAATGCCATGCAACTGGATTCTTTGGAAAAACTGGACGAGGTACTGAAGAATTTGCTGACCCTTCTGGACAATTGAAAGTTGACATCATTAATTCAACTCTGGGGAAGGCTCTGGGAGGAGCAGCCGGGGTATTTAATTTTTAATTGTAATTTTAATTTAAAACGAACAATTTTCATTCAATTTTTGTTCCAAAAGGGATACACTACAGGACCAAAAGAGCTCATTGACCTACTACGACAACGAGCACGACCTTATCTCTTCTCCAATTCTTTACCACCTCCCGTTGTTGCTTGTGCTTCAAAGGTCAGTATTTCAAACAATTTAAATAATTTTCAGAAAATGAATTTTTAAAAATTAAATTATTTCTCAAAGGTATTTGACCTGCTCCAAAGTTCTAATTTATCCGCCAAAGTAGCCACAAATACTGAACAATTCCGAAGTGGGATGACCAAAGGTGACACAAATAATTAGAGCATCTTAAACATAAACTTTAAAGAAATTTTTTCTTAACAATTTCTGTCCTGAAATAATTACCAAATTTACTGAATAGCTGGATTTACCATTCTCGGGGATAATCATCCAATTTGTCCAGTGTTCATTGGAGATGCTAAGCTTGCTTCTACCTTTGCTGATGCTATGATGGGTAGCTTAAATAAAAAAAATTATTCAAAAAACTTGAGATAAATTCTCACAATTTTCTTTTTAATGTCAGATGAAGGAATCTACGTCATTGGCTTCAGGTAATAATAAATAGTAGTTAATTTTAGGCGATTTGATTTCAGTTTTTTCAAAAAAAAATTTAAATTCAGTTTTCCAGTGGTGCCCAAAGGAAAAGCAAGAATCAGAGTACAAATTTCTGCCTCTCATGAGCCGGTACTTACAATCAAAAAATTAATAAAAATTCATTTAAATTAATCAATTGCCAATTTTATTTTCAGGCTGACATCCAAAGAACGATAGACGCCTTCATCAAGGTTGGAAAAAATCTTGGCGTCATTTAAAAAATGAATTCAAAATAATAGACTACTAAAATTCACAGCAAATAAATCAGTAGTTTCTCATTAGTAAACAGAGCTCTCTCCATTTTGTGATTTTTAGTGCTATAAATTCCTCTGCGAGGAGTTTTCTCTCAATATTTTTAAACACGATAAAAACATGAAAAATAAAAATCAACAATCGAAATCCTTACAATGCAAATTGCAATGGCTCCTAAAAAATGAGTCTCATAAAATTCTTTGTCCAAGACAAAATCTCCTATCATCTTCATAGATAATTATTTGCACTCATGAATCATGATCAAATAAATAAACGAAATGTTCAACTCATAATTTTGTTTCATCATCAAAAACCATAGATTTGTTTTTTTTACTTTTATTTTTATTCGTAATACGAGATGTATTTGTCATAGTCGTGAATAATATATAGATAGTTTTATATTTTACTTTGATTATACATAATATGCTCTATTATTCTCAAATACTACTAACTCTAATGTAATATATATGTTATTACATCTCATTGAAACAACATTTAACATGTAATATATTATTATATTTTGTATTCTTTATTAGAGTAAGTAATATATATTTTATATATTTCGTAATTACTGAGCTGTTCGAGAGACAAAAGACATTATATATATATATTTTCTTAAATTCATACAATATATATTTAACTATGTAGTGTAACAATATAATATCTCTGCTATATATTCACCACAAAATTGTCTATAAGAATTTATTCACTATGACTATTGCATGGCCATTTTAAATTCTTGCCATTCTCAAAAAAAACTATTCATACTATTTTAAAAATGATTCAAAAAAAACAAAGCCAAAATAATATCCATTTCATACCAAATCAATTAAAAACTATGCAAAAAAGACAAACTAATATAAAAATTTTAACCTTCATGAAATCCTCTCTCTCGAATATTTCTTCTTTTAAACATAAACAAAAATTTTTTTATAAGTAATTAATTAAAGACCCTACAATCTAGTTTTCTTATCTTCATACTTTTCATTCTATAGCCAAATATTTTCTTCAAAAAATTAAACATGTCCATTGTTGTCCAATTGTTTTTTTGGCTCTTGCTCTACGCATTTTTACATCATAATGAAACTCATATTAAATTTACCTTTAAATCAATCTATCCAATATTTCTCTAATTAAAGTTTGTAAAGTATCAATCAATCAATAATTCCTAATTTTTGTAAAAATCATTCATCAATTTATAATTCCACTGCAGGGATAATTGTTAAAAACACGGAACATAATTTTTTCAGTTAATTAAATCAGAACTAGTCTCCTCTAAAAGAATTGCAATACAAAAAATGAATTTCTCAATTCAATTTAATCATGAATTATTATTCTAGACCATGTTGAATCAACTAAAAAGAGCAAAAATAATTATTTAAAGCCTGTGTCTTGATTTAATCCTACAATTTAAATTGAAGAGAACCAAATCTGAGAGCTTCAAGAACAATGTACAAACTATGTCAAACTATTAACGACCTATTCTAGATATATTGAGAGAGAAACTTTAAAATTCTATTTTAAAAAACCGGTCAGAGTGAGTAAAATAAAGGTGTAAACTAATTAAACTTTGTCTTAATATTTTCATTTGTTTAGTCTATCAGGTAGACTGTAGACTCTACCTATTAACTTAATTGTGATGAACCTTTGGATGTGAGCGTGTCAGGACTTTTAAAAAAAAGAAAATAATAATCATAATTAATTGAATTGAGAACCTAGAATAATATCTCCTACATAATATCTTAAATGCTTTAAATAAGCATTCGTCCGTTAAATATGCATTGTAAATACAAAAAAACAAAAAAACTGCATTCCCTGTTTAGGATTTAAATTAAAAACGGTTACTTTTACATTGCAAAATATCCCTGTAGTTAAAAAATAACAACATCATTTACCCCTTTTTCCCTCCATTCCCACGAAACAAAACCAAAAAAAAACCATTAAACTAAAAATACTTGGTAATTATAATATTTGTATATACTTACTACTTATAATATTACACAAAAAAATGTAATAAAATTAATAATAAAATATATTATGATATACTTGTGTGTGGATATAGATATATATTATGTAATAGTATTAACTAAACTATTTTTTGTATATTCTAATCTTGACGATTTCTATTAATAGTAATATACATCAATTCATATACATATATACAATTAACCTTAAATATTTTGCACACGTTGGTAGCTTAATAATCTGGCGTTAGTTCGTGTTATCAACTAGAAGTAAAATTGCTGTATATAAGTGATCTCTCTCTCCCTATACATTTAAAGTGTGTGTCATCCTCCAATATAATATGCAATTAATTAATTTTTATTCTAATTTAATTATATTTTAACGTCTTATTGTTGTTGTACCCTTCCTTTTATATATAACCTAACTTTCTTATACATAATGTATATATATTTGAGAGAAATAATCCATAATTCTAATACGTATACTACAACAACATATATATATTATTTTATAATAACAAATTTTCATTTGTTATTATTGTCGTTGCTAATTATTTCTTTCGTATAGCTTAATCATTAAGACCTAATCCTACATAATAATTATTAGTAATTATATATCTGTACATTATGTCCTATATAATATGTACAATAGGTTTTATGATTTTTACAAAAAAAAAAACCTAACACGACTAACGAGACACATTCCATTTTTTAAAACACACACATAGAAAATTGCTATAAAATTTGTACTTTTCCCAAAAACAGTTTTTTTTCTTTGTCATCTCCTGGTTTCCTCACCTTATTTTTATACCTCTGCGAACTATAACTCTTGGTATGTTTTTTTTACAAAGACATTACAATACAAATGTTAATGACAGATTCCTTTATAGCAGCAATTTATTGTGTCACTCTTCCTACCCTCCCTCCTTGTCTAATATAGATTTTAATAGAATAACTTTTATTTTCTACTATATAATATAATATATATATATATATAATTTTCGAAATTCTACTAGTCCGATTCCTATATTTATCAAATAAAAAGCCAATCTTGATTAAAAAGAACAAGTATCGAGCGGAACAAAGCATTCTTATGTCAAATTGTTCTCATGGTCACAGTCCACACAATTATGTGCCGTCACAATCATACATTTTGTATATATATTCTTTTAAGCTATTCACAAATTGTGTACAGTAATAACTTAAAATATCAATTAATTAATTCAGTATCTGTAGTTTTTTTTTGATTACAGTATAGTACAATATTATACATATTGGTTTCTTTACTCTTGTTAACTATACTAAATATCTAAACCTCTATTTTTCTATCTCTACAATAGACACAATATAATAATAAGATATTCAGTATTATATATACGTCTCTGTAAATTTTGGCGTTGTTTTCAAAATATTATTATTATTATAACTTTAATTTGTTTTCTCCTCTCTATTCATGTTCTGGCTTGTCAACTCTAAAGTTATTTAGATATATAATATTTATATATATTATCGTCATATCATACGCTGTACACTTTGTCAGATTTATGAATCTTCTCCACATTCTTTCCACCTAAAATAATCATAAATATGTACAAAGGTGTGGACAACACAATGTATATAAAGGAGAGAAAAAAACAACAAATCAACCATTGTAATATTTATGGACACAAAACATGTAGAGTAGTACATATTGTATACCATCCTACAATTTACATTTAGATTTGGTCTTGAATTGCACAACTGAGATCAGTGACTGAAGCCAACGAGAAGAAAAAAAATTAAATTAAAGCCCAAAGACTGCTGGGACAAAGGTTCATACCTTTTTCTTGTAATCTTAGCATAGTAGGAATAGTACGCGTGAGAGTTAGAAACTGAAAAAATACAAAATATAATAATTTTTACTTCAAAAAAAAAAATGTTAAGAAAAGTATATGATACTGTTACACAATGGAAAGGCATGTATTAGTGAGAAAAGTCAACTCTTTTTAAAATCAAGTGTGTCAGTAGAGTAATCAAAACTATTCCCCAATACATTACAGCTTAACATAATTTCATTTTTTTAGCTTAAATCTGTAGAATGCTAAATTTTGTCAAACAAATTCAAATTGTAAAATAGGTATACATATTCAACATTGTAGGTAAACCTAGCTCATTGAATTTTTTTTATTATACAGAATATAATAATAATAAATTTCCACTTTCTCTTCGTTATTATTAAAAAAAGAAGACAATGCCTTGATGACATATAATAACATACGAGAGGTTAATGAGAAAACTTATACATATCTTTTCTAGTATGTAATTAATAAAAACTGACAAAATTAAAAAAAAATTAATAATTTTTTTAGACTAATTATTAGTCTAAACTAAACTGTGATTTGTTGTTCATTTTGACAACTATAAACTCAATGTATCTGATCAAATAGTTGACGAGTTTTTAAAAATACAAGTAGATTTAAAAAATGGCAAGTAGGGGAAGTTGTAGTGACTAAAGAAAAGGTACATTAATAGAAGTAACGTATGTAGTAGGTTGTAAAAAAAACAGCAAAGAAAATTAAGTTGCAGGAATTATAAGAGAGAATTTGCACAATTAACTGAACGATAAAAAATAGACCAATCATAATTCATTCAATCTTGTGGGATCCATATATAGATGATCGTCAAGTATTATGATTGAGGATAATAAGATTTATTATTATTGTAGAATCGATGCCCAAACACTGGATTTGGTTGATTTGCTCCACTTGATGGAGGAGGAGGTGGTGGAATTAATGGAATTAAATTTGAGAGTGGAACTCCGCCTAATATTCAAATAAATAATGTGTTATTAAAACACATCTCTAGATGCATATGTGCTATGTTTGTATTAAATAATAAATTTTTTCATCCTCACCAATAATTGTTGTACTTGGATTGCCCACATGTGTGGAACCACTTGCAGAAGAAGACTGACGTCCACTGGAGGAACTATTTGTATAATTTGCAGACGACGACGAGGACACAGAACGACTATAGCTAGACCTCACTGACGATGACGAGGTCATAAAGCCATTGGGAGTTGTTGTTGTTATAGATTTGGAGGTCACAACACTGCTACTTTCTTCAGGGGGTGGAAATGATAAATGGGTTGGCAACGGTGGCATTTGTTTCAAGGCGCCAGCTGTGGGAACGGATAACCTTCTGGGCGGAATACTTTGGTGTGCAACACTGGATGTTGATCGGTTAAGATGATCAATTGTTGAGTGGTATGTTGTAGTATCACCTAAAAATATTTAATAAGTCATTGTTTTAACTAGATCCTTTCATATATTGTAAACATTCAATGGTTTCCATGAGTCAAGAAAATTACCATTTGGTTTGATCGGATTTGGCTCTGCTGGCAATTCATTCACTGCTCCAACATTCGTCACATTTAATTTAGCTCCCGACACGATAGACGAACTGTCAATACTAGACGAACTACTAATTATAGAGACTGATGAAGTTGGTGGCGTTCCATCAAGACGAATAATACCCAAATTTGAAAGCCTTTCCCTCATTTCTTCTCGTTTTCTTTCAGCAAGTGTAGGTGTCCAAGGTCTCACCGTCTCGTTATTATCTGATACAAATGAAATTATCAGTAAAATTAGTTTACCACCACTTTAACAATAAAATATCCGTTTGTTAAAACAATTTATTCCTTTTATAATAACTCAGAACAAACTATTATGAGGAAAAGATTTACATACCATTAGTTGAATTTTCAATCAACAACTCATCATTAGTCTTGAGGACGGCAGGACGTTCGTTAATAGTAGGTGTTCCTTTCATTCCTACCATTTCAGTATTATAGGTCGCATCCGAATTCATAAATATAGCGTTACTACCCTCAGTGCTCATATCATCATCCCGTGACTCTGATTTGCTATTTTCTAATTTTCTCCGACGAGCTTGGTAGTCCTGAATGGATAGCTAAATTATTCAAATAAAGTGAACAAACCATTCCATGAAATTTAATTTAAACATATTTTTACATAAAACCGTCTATGAAGAATATGGCATGAATAAATAATAATATCATAGACTTACCCTTTTTCTAGTTGGTGCAGGTGTTGTCTCTATTGTACACTTGGCAATAAAATCTGTAGAAGAACAAGTTTTGGACGTCTCTGAATTTTTATTATTATTTACATTGGCTTTACTAATCAAATTTGCAGCAAAGGCTGCAATTGGATTATTAATGTTGGGAATTGGTGGTTGAATGTTCTGTGGATGCACTGGAACTGACTGAGGAGGAGATGACTTTTGTTCTACTACTGGTGTGGTAATAGTACTACTACTGTTGCTTTGTTGTTGTATTTGTATAGCTGGTAATAATTGTTCTGGTAGAGTGGTACTATTTGTAGGTAATGATGTAGTGAAAGATTCAGTAAATTTTGTTGAAGCAGGATTTCTCACGTACTCTCTAACAACCACTGCTTCTTTGATTATACTCCCTCCAAGAGTGCACAACGGAGTAGGGACTACAGTGACGGCTGCAGATGCTTTTGGGGAATTTTCGGTCTGATCCCAACGACTTTTTTTAGAAACTTTGGTTGGAGTTTGTATTTGAGGAGGTGATGTTGGCAAATGTTCATCATCTGATTTTGACAGTTCTTCTAAAGGGGGTGGTGTCCTTGACACTGGAGAATTTGACGTAGGTACTGTTGTTGTTATTTCTTCTACTAGTTCATTAGTAGTTAATTCTTCTGAATCATCTATAGATTCTTCAATCTTTTCCACGCAATCATAAGAATGATCATCTTCTTGAATTGAGTCACAAATTTTCTCCTCTTCCACCTCAGAAACAATCATTGGCTCTGGACTTTTCACCTCTACTTCAATTTGAGCATCAACCTCCACTTGAGTTTCAACAGCCTCAACTTCTTCAACCTTGTCCTCCGATTCAGCCTCTGTTTCCGTCTTATCCTCTGATGTATGTTCATGTTCACTATCATCATCCTCACTCGAATCCTCCTCTTCTTCTTCATTACAGGAAGAGACCAAGCTACTATTGTTGTTCACTTCTTGTGAGTACTGTTGGGGCATGGAGTGAGCTTGGGGATCGGATGTTGTCAACTCTTTCTCTTCAGATTCCTCAAGGTAGAAATGACTTGTGGGCGTTGATGGAGGTGTATTGGAGACTTCTGATGACATTGATGCTCTCGCCAATCTTCTCTTCTTTAAGGGTGCCACACAATCTGCTGGAGAATCTGGACGTGAGGTATTTTGTCCAGTGGGCTCCGTTTCTTCACTGATCGCCTGTCTGAGCCAACGTTTCTTGGCTGATCCAGAGTCTAAATTTGCCAAAAAGGGATGTAAAAGTGTTGGAGTAGACGCTAACATTGTCGGAGAGAGTGTAGTAGTTGTAGCAGCAACAGCAGCAGCAAGAATATTGGTAGTAATAGACGGTGTACTACTCCCTGAGGTTGAAGTGGGCATATTTATGGAATAAGATTTGCGAATGTACTGTGACGGCACTGCTGTAGGCCCTTCAGCCACTCCCATCACAACGGAGTCAACTTTTTCATTCATCCACTCCGACATCAACAACTACAAACATCGGACCATGAGTTACTTATAACTTTTGCACATTATACAAACAATCGCTATTGTCATAATTACTTAATTACATTCAGGCTCTTTCGTGTAATGTGAATAATAAGTACCTTTTTTGGAAATCGAAAACTAGGCCCTGACGATCCATCCCGCTGGGGTGACATTCCATAACGAGCTTCGTCAGCAGAGTTGATGTCCGATTCGGTAGAAGTTGACGTGGTCGCTATGTCAAAGTGAAAATAATACATATTTCAATATTGTAGATATAGAGACAACGTGCATTGATATTATGCATTTACAGCTATTGTACAGAGGCAAAAAAAGATCATTAATGTTGAGAATACAGAAATAAGTTTATTACCTCCAGCACTACCCGAATTGCGTTGACTTATTAATTGAGGCTTCTGAGGACTCTTTTTCTTGGGAGAGAGAGAAGATGTACCACCAATTTGTCTGAAAATTTCATAAATTAGTCCATTGATTATTACATCGAACAAAGGGTTATTACAACAACATGATGCATAAAATTTAGTCCAAATTACTTCAAAGCAAAAGACCTTCCCCGTCGTTTCCTAAAATTTAAAATTAAAATGCAAATATTATACAAGTTGTATAAATATACGTAATGTCCACCATCATTGAAATTAAACTACCTATTGAAAAAAACTAATTTCTTTTTTACCCTTTCTTTCTAGTTGATGCAAATTTTACTGGTTGTGAGTAGCGAGTATCACTAGTAACTTCATCGTTATCATCTTTTTTATCCTTCTCCTTCTCCTTTTTCTCCTTCATACGACATTCTTTTTTCTTTTGATTATTTTCCATTCTCTCAATCAACTTTAATACGGACTGCAGTTTCCTTTCTTCTCGGGTCTGTAAATTCAAAAATAATAATATTATAGATCTAATCTAATATAAAACATAATTAATCATAGCTTTGTAAAAAAAATCTCATGTACACTATTAATTAGTTTGCATAATGAATAATACACAAATAAAAACTTGCCATTTTCTTTTCTTCAGCACGAGATTTTGCTGTACTTGGCGTAGTTTGTGAACTAATTGAAGATTGAGAAGCAGCAGAGGTATCCAAATTACTTGAACTCCCAGAACGATTCCTTTGTCTAGCAGCAGCAGTTGATGGATCATTGCTCTTTGACTTTCGGGTACTTGGAGGATAGTAAGTATCATCATCACCACTTGATCCCACCGAGTGTCTCACTTTGGCAGACCTTTCCTTGAGAGAATATGATGGTCTTGAGTCTGATGATGCTACTACTTCTTCTTCTTCCATATCTTCACTTGGTTCAACTTTAGGTGTTTCTAGTTCTTCTTCTTTGATTGGAGTTTCTGTTGTTGGCTGACTGGATACTTCGATATTGTTAATATCAACAGAAGGACTGATAAGTGTCTCAGATAAAGTCGAAGGTATTACAACTTCTGGTGATGGAGTGGAGACTGCGACGATTCCACCAGGCTGCATCTCTACTAGTAAATCCTTGTCAATCGAAATTGAAGACGTTCTTCTTGAGCTTACTCTTCTTTTACGGTCCTTTTGTCTATACGAACAGACACAAATAGAAATCACAATCATTTAATTAGTACATGGTGCACATAAACTACAAATAAATTCAGTAAATTTAATTTACTATTTGGCATTATGGCACAACATATTACAATATAAATATACTTACTCGATGGAAGTTATTCCAATAACTGAAGAGGAAGGATTTACTGAAAGTCCATTTTTCTTTTTGATTTCAGTGGCAACATTGTTGACTGATATAGCTGAGGCAAAGGTCTCGCTGGAAGACAAAGGTGAATTTAACTCACTCTTCAGTTTGGCAGCGGTATACAGGCTGAGATCAGTGCAAGCACAGGGAAGTGGTGGGTCAAGAACGGTATATTTTTGTACAATGGAATTTATTGAATTCAATTTGATTGTTTCAAACTCGTGAGGTATTGTAACTTCTTCATCTTTACTAACTCGGCGAGTTGTTACAATGTACACATGAACGGTTCCTTTTCCGACGGTAACATGACGAATCTCTGAGTTGGGACGACAAGACCTTCGAACAAATCTGGCTGCGTTTCCATATTTTCGGCAATCTATACTAATGCAAATTCCATTCTTTGGAATTTGATGGAAAAAGGCAAATGGCTCTGGAAAAATACTGTTGGGACTTCCATGACCATACTTTTTGCTGTAAAAACACAAAGAGACAATAATGAATACATAAATCATATTAAACCGATCACAATAAGCCTTTATATGTAACTATGATATAGTCTAAAACATGCACTTGTACTTACTTCACGTTTCCAGGCACAAACTGAGAGAGTGTTTTAAATTTTCCAATAAACTCAATCACGGCTTCATTAGGCTCAATTGTTGTGTCAGCAAGCAAGACTTTCAATGGAACAGGACCATCCAACATGTAACTTCCAAGTTTCCATTTAGTCTCTCCATCAAAATTTCTGGAAAAGTCTTGCACCGAGTTATCAACACCATTTGTTTTTGGTAACTTTGCTCTCAGTTCTTGAGAGTAGTGACAAGCCGTAGCTTCATCATACTTATCCAAATATTTGTTAAAGTAGTTGTGAAGATCTAAAGAATAAAATGACAATGTAACACGTGTTTATATCTTTACATTCATGGAATAAAACAGATAGTCATTAAAATATGCACCAAGAAGGTTTATTTGTAATATTGATTTACCTTTGTCAAGCCAAGATGATGTTGAGTATGGGCAAGTAGTGGACAACAAGGAATGGTTTGAATGAAAAGAATCAAATGAATGAATATTAGTAGGAGAGGAAGAGGGGAAATTGGATGGAACAAGACTTTCTGGACTGGGTAAAGTTATTGTACTACTACTACTACTGTTGCTGCTATTAAAAAATGAATTGTTTAATCCTTGATTCAAAGAATTTTCAGAGTCTACAACTCCTCCTGATGTACGACTATGATGTTGTTTGCCATGCAAGCTTTCCGTTGGACTTGAATGGCTTGAGATAATATGAGGTGGACTCCGATCTCCATTTGTGATGGCTCGCAAAGTCTACAAATTTCATACCAAACAAAAAAAGTTATAAAACATGACACACTGTATGCATACACAACATAAATGCCAGGCAAAAAAATAAAGTTTAAAAGAGAACCAAAAAAAAAATAAACCAAAACATATTATGCTTAAGTAAATTTTTATTTTAGCCTCACAGCATGTCGGGTAGTATCATAGATTCCACTAACTTGTTTTCTGGGGGCTTTTGTTCTTCGTACTTCTTCTCTCGTTCCATGTCCAAGTTCCAGATAACCATTCGTTTCATCATTATTGCTCGTCAGATACATTTCTTTCCTTCCATGGCTAGTAGATGAATCCAGATTAACAGGTTTTTGCGAGTCACTAAAGCTCGACTGAGATTCTCCATCTCCAACTCCCGCATCCAAATTATAGTGAATAGTGGATGGAGGAGTTTCCAAGTCTTTATCAGTGACGGGAGAATTATGGGTCATGATGACACTGGATGGTAGATCACCACTCACTCCCACTGAGTCACTGTGACCAACTGTAGAGCCATGATGTGCAGAGGTGATTAGTCCATCCCCTCCTCGAGACCGTCTTGTATAACTTCTTTTAACTCTTGGTTCTGATGACAATTTTCGATTTCTCCTAGAACCAGCAATTTTCATTTTCCCTTCCTTTTTACCACCTGAACCATCACTTTGTTGTCCTTGACTCTTGCCACTAGATTTTCTCCTCGCCCGTTTTGGCGTTTGTTGGTTTGTCACAATGTGCAATTGCTCATTATCACTGTCACTAAGGGCAATGCCGTTCAAAAGACTAGGGCCTGTATTAAGGAAAAGACAAAACAATTTGGTTAGATGAATAAGTTGTTCATAAAATGCTACGTCTAGTTACTGAATACTACCCGTCGTGTAAATGATTTTAAAAAATTCATTCATTCATCATGTCAATTTGAAAAAATTTTCAAATCTGTCTTATTGATTACCATACTCAAATGAATAAAACAGCTTTTAATTAAAATGGAGCATTTGTACCACATCAACAATTTGCTAAAATATTGTCGATTTGTTTTTGTTGTTGTACCAGGTGAAGTTGATGAATGAATGAATACTCTTTTTCATGCATACGAGCTGTAGATATGCACAATAGGATTTTTAAAATAACTTACGACTAGTAGGCCGACCACGTCGCTTTAACTTTGATGAAGTCTTACCACTATAATTATTCACTGGGACACTCAAAGATTGTTGTTCTCTCTTGTCGTGTTCAAAGAGATGACTACTACCACTACTAGGTGAGGTCTTTGAATGGGTCATATTCGAATTTTCTCCACTATCATAGGTCAAACTTCCTGCACCAGCCATCATGTGGGATGTATCAAATGCTAATCCTTTTTTAATATACTCACGTTTTCGAAATTGAATGGCTTTAGCTCGAGACTTGAAAACCCAACGAGGTTGACATTGTTCACAATAGTACACCTCGGGTATGTCGGTTCGGTCAATACCCATACAGTCCACGTGCTGCCACACAAAACATTTATCACAGGAAATCATGTAGCCGTCGTCATGCAAGTACTCACAAATACACCTTGTAATTCCTTCATCACAATTGTTCCCACTAATTGTATCTTCCATTTTTGCACTTATGTTTGCTGCACTGTTAGGAATCGATGAGTTGTTGGATGGTGCTGTGAGTCTATCACTCCCTACATTGTTCTTTCTTTCCCTTGATTTTTTCACTTTTAGTTTTACAGATTTCTTGTCACCACTCACACTGTCTAACTGAGAATAACTGATACGTCTCTGATGACCTCCTTCATCTCCATCCATAATGTTCGTTCTAACCACACCATTCATATCTTCTTCCCGGTCATCCTCATCATCCATGTCCTCGTCATCATCGTCATAGTCATCCGATCTATTCATTGTGAGATGTTTACTCACAAAACGAGGCTTTAGTAAATCTAAATGATTTTCCTCAAATTTCACTAAATGTTCACTATGATCAGTTTTTAATTTTGTTTCCTTAAAGTTACTCTTTCTTCTTCTCGAGCCAATGAGTAACGGAGATGTTTTTGAAGGTAAGTTACCATTTTCGGACTCGGACACATGTCGAGTTTTTGTAGTCAGGTTGCTTGGTGATCGTGAGACAGGCCTATTCATATTATTATTCCCAACCACAGAAGAAATTGGAATCAATGGTGATGATGATTTTATTGGAGAGGATTTTGGACTTCCTGTCGATCCAATGTTTACTCCAGATGAGGATGGAATCACACTAGCATTGTACATTGACACGGGAGGACTACTTGGAGGATAGTACACGTATGGAGAGATCTGTGAGGAAGATGGATGACGATGGTGGGAGCCTGTAAAAGAAAAATGAGAGTTAATTAAATTTCAAGAATAAATACTTGCAAGCAAACAAGGTACGCTACTTTCCATCTCATATTAGTTAGTCAATAATTTTACAAGCTGAAATAGTCAACACGCCGTTTAAGGTTTCCCATCTTTTCAAAAATAGCTAATTCTTGCGAGAAAAAATGTATGCCCCAAAATGAGAGCCCCTAACCAAAAAAGGGTGCAAATACAATTTTGAACAAAAAAAAGCACTTTTCATGAAAAACGCAAAATTTAAGAAGCACCCCAACAAAACGAAAAAACTTTCGCCTCGATTAACAAGAGGAAGAAAAATCTACGGAGCAAAAGACCCTTCATAACCTCTGAACATATCTGTCTCCAAAGAACAAAAAAAAACTTTGGAACTAAAAAAGTCCTAAGATACAACACTACGCTTCAACAAACAAAACTTTCAATGCTGAAAATAAAAAAACTCACTATTTTGACTTGTTTGATCCATAAAAGGCATTTGAGAAATTGGTGATAGGGAAGGTGATGGAGATGAGGGTGGTCTTTGATGAGCCACATAATTATGATCTAAAAACACCACTTCTAATGGATCCCGGGGGGACATTGATGTCGTTGGCAAAGTAGCTGGGGACGATGAAGTTGTGGTTGTGGTAACTGGATTCTTACTAGACCCAAATGCTAGTACACTTGGACGAACCACATTTAATGCATGCTGCTGAAGTGAAGATGGTAAGGACGACAAGTGGACTACAGACGACGTTTGCTGTTGTGGCATCATGCTTTGCTGTCCAATTATAAGTGAATGTAGTTGTTGCGGATCTATAGCCGAAAATTGTTGCTGGTGCAACGACAAAGGAATTTGTATCGTGGCAGTTTGTTTCTGCTGAACAAACGTATTAATCGATTGTTGTACTGCTGCTCCTGGTGGTGTTGCAACCGTTGTGGACGGTGTGGAAGTCACCGTTGTTGTACTTGTTGGATTTGGTTGTTGCGACAGTCGAGCTCCGGACTGTGTTGTGACAATGAATTGTCCACTGTTGTTACTAGATACTGAGGATTCTCCTCTACTTTGGGCTGACGCTAGAAAAACATTTCATTTTTTTAAAAAAAACAAAAATAATTTTGCAAATTGAGTTATTTTTTTAAAAAAAAGTGGACTCAGTTATTACCTGCCTCCATTGCAGCCGAAACTACTTGTCCGCTGTACAAAAAATTCAATTGTTAAGTTTCGACTCAGAATTTAAAGATCATACATGTATGTTGTGACAAAATTGAATCATGTACACTTACAGCTGAACCAAGAAGCTCATCACCGACGCCAAAAATTCTTTTGTTGTCCTTTTTTCTCTGCTCTCAAGTCTTCCTAAATTGTCACTTTAACATTAGAAAAACTCTAACCCCCATGTCTTCAAGTCCTCTGACTTGCCACAAGTCTCCTCACCCCTCCTTTTCCGTTGTCGTGCCCAATTTTGCATTCATTTTGATGGCAACAATTCTGAAAAAAACAAAATAGATACATTGAACTGATTAAAAAACAATTACTTGAAGAACGTAAAGGTCGTGTAGTGAAGTTATTATACATTTTCAAACGGTTATCGAAGTTCATCCTATGTCCCGCACAAGAAAAAAAGGAGAATACGTTTGAAGTTTTCCCACCAACCTTTTTGAACTTGTCATTACTTATGGTAAAAATAAAGAGTCAAATAACACTTTTGTAAAAATCTTATTTTGCATTTTTTTATTTTTTTATAAACATTGACATTAAAGTACATTACAAAAAATCAATCATAATTTTTTTTGATGGTTACATAATAGACGAAAACAAAGTGAGCAAGCAATAGTATCTTACTACATTTTTCTTTGTTACAACCATCATTCTCACACAAAAGCATTTGCGTTGAAATTACAATCAAGTAATCTCTTAAATATGATGATGGGAAGGTATAGAAAATCTAACAGAGATTTAACATCCATCTATTAGTGAACCAAAAATACAATAGGATGCAGGGATTGGAATCTTTACCCACAACACAAGTTGTAGCAGCGCGCAAAGAGTCCAGGTCAATAAAAATCCCCTCATCTCTCTCCCACCCATCTCTCGCAGTATGCACATCTTCCCCACATGCTTTACATTTGAGTATAGTTTGTATACACTTTTACAATGTATGAAAGTGAAACTTATAAAGAACCCAAAATGCTTAGCTATAGAAAGTACCTCTCTCCTCCCCTTCCCCTGCTCTCTACAACATATATCCGCCCACTACTTTTAGTCAAACACTATCATATAAAAATACTTCACATTTTTATTTTCCCTATTTTACATGCCCATCCTTCTTTTCTATACACCAACATTGAGTTGGCCAACATAACACAAGCAGCATTACATACGAGCAAAAACATCAACTTTTAAATCGTGATCCAATCTAACGAGTAAGTACATTATATATAAAACTTTTCGTGTATGCCATCTATATATTATATAACAGTGTACTATACAATCACTTGTTGTTCTCCTATGCCTACCTACACTAAAAGACAAAATAAAATCTGAAAGGGAAGCGAAGCATAATGTGTGTACTATTATCCGTATCCACTTCCACATTATAGTTTTGCGTATCTTTAAGATCTATACAAGACTGAAATCTAGTTGGACATGCACCCATTTTATCCATTCTTGAGAGAAAAAAATTACATCAAATTTTGTTCAAAAAAAACAAAGCAAAGCAAATGAGTTGATAACGAGATACGACAAAGGTTAGTGTTTATTTTACGTTGAAAATATCGGGAATTTGTTTTTATGCGAGTAGTAAAGGTATGTACATCGTGAACGTTTATTGTACTGTTGTACAAAAATACACATTGGTATTGCTATGTTGAGGATGCAGACCGTACTCAACTCTTCTGGATGGTACAGGGATTCAAACAAATTCCTTGTCATACTAGAACGATGTCCAAATCAGCTTCACATCTCAATGTAAGGATAGAAAAAAACCTTGCCACAAACTCTAAACATCTTCCCATTGTTCATTACATAACTTTGATGTACACAATCCAAATTTTAAAATGTACTTTGTGTACACGTACATATATAAAACAAAAATTGAATGCACCATCATTCACCAAATCTAAACCTATGGCTCTTAATATGATGCTAAATTGAACTTTTCCCCCCTCCCCTGCTACTGTGTAACAAAAGAGAGAGAGAGAGATGATACACTCTGCAATTTTGTTACAAAAAAAGTCCTCTACTTAACCATTAATTCTCTTTGTTTTGTAGTATCCAAATCTTACTGACATCACTCATTAATACTTAAAAAATATTCTCAAAATTTTTGGCATTGAAAACCTTTTGATCATTTCAGAAAACAAGTCAAGTTGAAGAGTTATAGATAAAGCCGTATATTGCACGTGACAGTAAAAAGAAATAATAATAAATAAATAAAAAAAGAGAGGAAAGACTTTAAACAAAAACCATTCTAGATACCTTTACTCAAACCATATTAAATTTGATTCAAATTTTTACACACATCAAGTTATGTAAATGTGTAAAAAAAAACCATAATGAAGTAGACACCCTGTACAATAGGTTGATTGTAAATTTTACACGTAGTATCGCTTACACTACCTGCTTTACATGGCTGTAACTGCAGTATTACTACATTTAAATATATGTACTAGGTCGGTCAACAAGTTCCCGGTCTAACTATGTTCTAGACATGCTGGAATGAAATGAAGTATAGTATGTTGTAGACCAACTCTTTACAACACACTGTACCAACTTTCAGGTTATGTCATTGAAAGGTCAAGAAATGCCAATAATATTTGTAAAGTGATTTGAAAATTTCAACAAAAAATTTTGTGATCAGATTTCTAGTGTCCCTTAAGGATTCATGTTAAAATTAACATGGGTTATTGTAGCTTGAACATCGGTCATTATCATA